>JASSUY010015228.1:6691-17295 GCA_032466535.1 Forpus xanthops
AGCTTTCCTCCCCTAACCGTTGGTGTGAAAAATTGTACCACTACAATTCCTCTCCTGAATAAAAAGATGGGGATCTCCTCAGCTTTCTTGCAGTGCTGTCATCCTCCTGTTTTGTCCTCTGGGAGGCACCTGGCTCCCTGTTGGCCATTCCTTTCCCCTATTGACAGAACACCTCCTCCTTTCCATAATCATGTCTATGCTGTGCCTTGGGACTATTCCCAACCTTACATCTTACAGTCAAGTACTCAACATCTGAACAACATCCCACTGCAAAACAGCTCTTCAGATGAGCTCCCAAGCAGAGCTGCTTCCTTTCCACCCATGCAGCCCTGGGGTTCCCTCTCCCAGCTCTCTGTTAGCATTAAGAGAATAGCTGCTTGTGAGTATCAGGTAGTGACCCTGAGCCAGAAAACCTCTGCAGGAACGTTACCCCAGAGCCTTCAACTCTTCTTTGGGCCCAAGAATAGACCTGCTGCAGTCTGTGCAAGTACAGGAGAGGGAAACTGAGAATAAGACCCAACTAGATTTTTCCATTTCAATCCAAATTTAATCAATTACTCATCCAACTGTGCTTTCCTTGTTATACACCTAAGGGATAGTCTCACTTAAGACATTTCTGAGCCAGAGTCTTATTTGGAGGGTGTGTTATAATTCAGCTAGCAAGCTGAGGCAGCTCTTGCTGGCAAGCTGGAGGTACTGAAAGGATCTTGGCTTCAGTAGATGAAGATAATTGGGGGGATTGAATGAAGGAGAAAGAAGAGAGGGGAAAGGGCTGATTTCATCCAGTTATGCATACAGAATGTTAAGTAATCACATAACTTGGTAGTAATGATTCATGTTGGTGATGCCTTGTTAAAGCTCTGGGCTAGCTGAGTCTTGCACCCATGCGCTAGGCTGAAATGGGGACAAAAGCATCTGTGGCTTTGAAGGCTGGTTAAATATTGCATAAGAGACTCACAGCCCTTTTCTAGTGGAAGCAGGGGCTAACTCTGGAGGGGTCAGTGTGCTGGGCTGGGGCTCTCCAAACAGCAGGAACAGCCTGGTGGTGGTGGAAGGTACCTCTGAAATAAGGACAGACGTCATCTAGGCTATGGAAAACAATGGGGCTTTGTCAGCAGGCTGCTCTTGGGAAACTATGCTCTTGCCAACTGTAACCTTGACAGAGAGCATGTATGACCAATACTCATGCCTTCCTTCCAGTGACATTAACTAGACAGCCATTGTCTTTGGGGGGATCAAATGCATTTTTGATCAGTAGACATTGGCCTGTTGTCCAGGATTTCTATGTTTTAATTCTGGCTTTGATTTTATGTAGATTTTCTTCATCCTCCCTCTTGGAAACCAGATTCCAGCTCCTGGAAACAATGTTCTTTGGTATGACACTGTCCATAGTGGAGAGCAAAAGGAGAAGACAGAGCCTTTTCCTTCTTGGTGCCAATGTCAGCACAACCAGCCCAGCAAAAGAGGGGATCTATCCTGTTACATGCTTGCTGCATTATTGGTGACAAGCTTAAGTATTGTGTACTTAGCTTTGAATCTATAGAAAGCCAAAATCTGGACAGCCTGGGGCATAGGAAGGTGTAGGAAATTGGAATCACCAGTTCATTCCTGGAATGAGGATGTCATAAGAGTTCTATAACGCATTTGAGTTTCCAAATCTTGAGTGACTTCAGTGTAGCCCCATGTGATGAGGAATTAATTTCTTAGCTTCACTTGCAGGAGGGCCACTGAGTTGAGTTATTCGTTCCATGATGGATGTGTGCTCACATCCCAAGGGATTAACCTGGGACCCTGCAAGAAGTCCCAGCAAAAAAGCCAGGGACTGCAGAAATGGTGGAGATGGGTTGCGCTTCCACAATCCTCAGTAGCAGGGCTGTGTGCTGCTGGGTCATGTCACAACACAGATTTGAAACTAAACAGGTTTGAGTCCTGAATAAACTTAAATTCAGTCAGCCAGGATGCATAATACAGACCTGAGGCAGCAGATGTGCTTTTGTATGTGCCTGACCCAGCACATGCTCTGCAAAAGACAGGGTTAGTGTGTCCCTGCCAACGCCAGCCAAGCCAAATGTGAACTGCTGACACCTTGTCCTCTCTGTCCCTGCCAGCTTGGCCACATGGCCTAAGCAAATTACCCCCTTCATTGCTGGGTGAGTGATTGTTAGATGGATCTGCTCCCTGAACTGCCTTGCTAGGGGAGCACAAAGGCATTGGCATGATGGTGCAAAGGAGAAGAAGGAGAAGGAAGGAGAAGGAAAAGGACAAGGATATAGGGAGGAGATAATGTGGAAGAAGGAAGTGGTGATCCTGGCTTAACTCCCATGGTGTGATACTATATGAGCTTCATGCAGTCAGATGACATCTGATTTGAGCTAAAAACAGCATTGTACAGACTGTGCTGGGTCTGATCGAGAACAAAGCATGTCAAGTTAGACGTAAGCATTGCAGCTAGCTTCTGTTTTCTGGTACTAAGAGCCCTCTTGAATCCCTGGATACACATGGAGAGGGCAACAGCTTTCTACTTACCCACCTCCATCCACAAGGACAACTCAGTTCTAACAGGCCAGCATGGCAGGAAGTATCTATCCCTTGGTGCATACAAAAGGCAGGTCAAGACCTGTGCTCCCACAGCTATTTTCTGCCTGGTTCATAAATAGCAGGCCTTGATGGAAGCAAACCTGTGCGAAACGCAAAAGCTACTCCCTTAGCAATGGTGGTATAACAAGAGATGTGTTTGGAGCAGAGTAGCTGGAACAATTGTAGTGTCATGCTGTGTATCCTGGCTCACCTGTGCATTGCTTTCAGAGCAACAGAGGCTTGTTGCTGTCTCTAACCCTGCCACATGGGGTTGTCACTGCAATGGGATTGTCATGGCGACTGAGAGACATAAGAACAGGCAGTAGAGCCTTTCCAAGATCACTTTTGGCAGGGCACTTATGCTGTCTGTAAGACCATGAGCAAATCACTTACTTCTCTTTGTTCAGATCTCTTTGCTAAGACATTTATGACCTGCTGTTGCCTCTTTCTATGCCTACATACAGTTATACGTCCCTAGAGATTGTATGAGGCAAAACACTATTTGACTGTCTTGTGAATCTGTGGTTTAATAACTTTGAATCATCTGATACGAGCAATGTTGTAGGGCCTCAGAGATAATGCAATACACATGCTGCTCAGAAGAGATTCAGCTTGCAGGCTGAGGCTCATGCATTAGGTGTCATTGGAAATGCCCTACAGGATCTGAAAAATCCTTATATCACTCTCAGACCTGACACAGGAGCTGCAGCAAGCACATACCAGCAGCTTAGCATAGCATTTAGAAAGGAGCACCCAGCAGATTTGAGACCTGTCACAGCAGCTCTGCTCAGGTTCCCATCTCTGCTACTGTGCTGCTCCAAAATTAAGCACCTATCTTGATCTTCAGCCACAAAACTGATAGGGAAGTGCAGAACCCATTGCTGGGGTGTGCAAAGTCCATGCTTCATCCCGTTTGGTCTTGGGATGTCTGATAGGAAGAGTGTGCCTTTTCAAAGCCCCAGTTTTATCTTTGCTGTCACGCCTATTTGCATCCTCTTTTGCCCCTGCACATGGAGCCGCATGTGTGAATTTCTCAAGACTGATGTCATGCTCTTTTGTAAGGATGCAGCTGTATCCAGACTACTCCTTAAAGAGCAGATGCATCCATAATTAACAGATCGTAAAGCAGTGGTGCTTCATGCCAGTATTTTCTGAGCCTATTACCCATTTGTATTACACTGAGCTCCTGTGCCTGAGTCAGGCAGGTGAGTAGGAAGGAGAGAAGCAGTATTTTTGTGTTCTCGGTCTCGTTGGTGCCAAGTTCAGAAGTTTCCCCTTGGCCCCGTGACCTGAGCTGTGCCCCACAGCACAAGCTCATCTACTGGACTATTGGATCTGCAGTACTGGCCACTTGATGGCCTGTCTTTGGTTGGGTTGTCAGCACAGATCCTGTTTGTGATCTGCCTGTCAAGAATCATAGAATCATAGAATAGTTAGGGTTGGAAAGGACCTTGATGATAATTTCTGACACCGTGTCTATGGCCACAGATCCTGAAGTGCTGTCATCTCGTGAGGCAGTGTGTGACTGCCCCACTGAAGCCTGTTTTTCCCTCTAGTGAACATTTCCCTTTGCAAGACAAAAGGGATAATACACCAACTCTGTTTGCCCAGTACATGTAATTTGTTTCTTGCAACTGCCTGCGACTGCAGGCTGGAGGCAGAAGCTGAACCCCCTTCATGATGTTTTTTTCATTTGCCTTTACTTTACACACTTCTAGGGTTTGATTACATGACCACAGGGGTTGGACCTCTGTGGGGTCTCTCTTTCCACAGAGAGGGCTTGGGGACCTTCTCCAAAAGCTATAGAAATACTGATGTATTCTGCTTTTCAGAGCACTTGTTCAGAGCTCCACTCTGCTTGCTGCAGACTTCCCAGTACATGAGTTGTCATGGGCATCAGATAAAAGTCCCAGGGAAGAAATGTGTTTTCCACTCACGAAGAAGCGTTAAAACACTTCTTTGAAGTGAAACTGAATCTCAGTATAGATTCAAAAGATATTGTTTTCTACTTTCATCAGTTTGGTTAATGAAGTGAAAGAGTACAAAGATCAGTCTTTCCACTAGCTGCTTTACTGAATTGTTCTTAACCAGGCCCAAGAGACATCAGATATCTGCGCGTTGTCAACAGGTCTTCCTTGAGATCGTGACTTTGAGAAGGTCCTGTCATAGAGAGGAGGAACATTCTCTTACCAAGGTCTTTCCTGGCACTACGTCCTGTCTTGTATCCTCTAAATCTGCCCTACTACCTTTCCAAGAGGAAGCACCAGTGTGATCAAGTTTCTTTTGTGTCACCTTCACGCTAACGTTTCAATGGAAATAGGGAATGTAATTTTGGTTTACCTCAAACTGGGATACAGATACTTGAAAGACCTCATTAAGGCAACACAGAAATATGGATCCCCGTTACATTGCTCCATCTTTCACTCTATGTTCATGCAATAGTTCAAATATAAAGATGACGAGAACTATCTTGAAAAAAGTCATGCTACGGAGGACTTTTGGCCTAATAGAGAACTACCCTAGGCTTTTAATAATCTTAGAGTCCCTGCTTTACGTATCTGTCTTTCTTCTTCCACATTTGTTTTTATTTTCATTCTGCACCCACCGAGTTATCATTTCCATACATTTCATACCACTAGCACTGGAATTTCCCATGTCTTATCTGTATGATATTATTTTTTTTAATTTACTCATTATACTGCATAATTAAGCTGTTAAGAAAAATTCTTTTAATCTGTTTCCATAAAACCTAATGTTTCTGGGGCAGGCTCATTAAAATCTTGTGGTTTCCCAGATGATCCCTTGAGGTCTAAAAGACACACAATCCCTGTCTGTTTATTAGTGTATCACTCCTATCAGCTATATTTATAATATCCCAGGTCTGAAGATGTGAGGCAAACCTGTTAGAAACTGTGTTGGGGGGAATTTTGTTTGCATCTATGCCACTGATACATATGTTAAGAAACTTTTTATTGCCATATATTCTAGCTGTAAAACCTGATTTCATATAAACAAACACTTTGCAAAGGACCACAAGATGTCTGTAGCTTAGTCTCCTGACTTGCTGAAACCAGTCACTTTTTTGGTTGTGGTAGCAGAGTGAGAGCCTATGTGTGAAAATACATTTATTATCATACATTACCCTGGAGAGAGCTCCATGATAGAATGATTTTATCTCCACAACCAGGGTGTATTTCAGGGAGGGAGAAACTCTGGTTCACATCCTTTTGGGCTGAGTAGGTGTCATGGTTTAAACCCAGCTGGCAGCTAATACCACACAGCCACTCTCTCCCTCCAACTCCCCAGCACTGATGGGATATGGAGGAGAGCTGGAAAAAGGTAAAACTCATGGGTTGAGGTAAGAACAGTTAAATAATAGAAATAAATTAAAATGTAATAGTGGTAGTAATACTACTACTAACTAATACTAATAAATACTAATGAAAAGGAGAGGAAGAATGTGAAGGATAGGGAGAAGGACTCAGGGAGAGAGATGGAGGAACAAACCCCAAGAAACACAAGTGGTGCACACACAGTGCAGTTGCTCAGCACTCACTGATTGATGCCCAACTTACCCTGAGCAGCAATTTGTGGCTCCTGGCCAGCTCCCCCCGCTTTATATACTACACATGATGTTCTACAAAATACCCCTTTGGATGGTTCATGTCAGCTGCCCTGGCTGTGCTCTCTCCTGGCTTCTTGTGTCCCTTCTCACTGTCCGACCATGAGAATAAAAAGCCCTTGATTTAGAATAACCATTACTTCACAACAACTGAAACATCAGTGTGTTATCAGCATTATTCTCATACTTAAGTCAAAACCACAGCACTGTGCTAGCTTCTAAGAAAAAAACTACCCCTATCCCAGCTGAAACCAGGACAGTAGGGAGCAGATTGATTGTCCCTTGCAAGGCTGCCCATCTCTTTCTGCTCAGAACTTCTACCTCGTCCTTTCCAATTTGCACAGCTGAGGACAAGCAATGTTAAAGCCATTTTTCTTGTTGCATACACAGCTCTGCATATTGGCTAGCAAATCTGCCACTAATTTCTGACCCCCAGTTACCAATACAACCAGGTGGGAGGCTGCTGTGTGAGCATCTCCATGCCATACGGGGCAGCTCCTGTTGCTCTGGATCCCGGATGTCAGCATGGCACCTCGGCACCCATCTGCTTCCAGGTCCTGAGCTGGTGTCTCCACACAGTGTCTTGTTATGAGCTGTATCAGCTCATGCTGAGCTACTACAGATGTCTCCACACGGAGCTCTGTGGTGGCTTGCTTGGACTTTTCCCCCTGACTTTCATTGTTTCTGGGTATTTGCCTGATGTTTGCTGTAATATTTGCCCATCCCACAGTATTACAACTTGTCAAGCAGTTGTTTTTCCTTGGGGGTTAACCCTGCATTTGGCAATAGATGCATTTCTTTATCAATGTGTGAGAAAATACAACAAAGGCCATGTATTAAAAAAATAACAGGCCAACACACAGCAACATTTGCTTTCTGAAAGCAACTGTTGACTGGAAAATCTGCCTAGACCAATGCTGGCTTTGTGCAAATGTGCTTTTAGTGCTGTCTGACACACTTGTCTGGGAATAGCTTCATTTTACGATACTTATCACACAATGAATAATGTTGGATTGGAAAGTACTAGGAGAGATGAGCATCATTTGTAAAGCTGGGATCATGTCTTGGTGCTGCAGGGCATGGCTTTCCAGGCTCTTCCTTATGCAATGCGACATGTTTCACAATAAAAGGGTGGAAAGAGGAGGCTGAAGCTGGCATTGATAAGCACACAACACCTGGGCTCATTAGGAATGATGTGTGCTTTGCACATATGGGAAAAATCCAACAGAAATGAATTATATCAACGGAGTGAGGTCACTCATCTCAGAGGTGGGATGCCAAAAATCGTAATGAGGGCTCAGCCAGTTACAGATCACTAACTTAAGAAAATGTGGTAAATAAAGTTGCCTGAATCTTCAAATACCTCTGGTATAAACACAGCCACGGCATCTGTGTGATGGTGCAAAGGAGTACCTGCATGCAAACGCTTCCCACCATGAGGACAGTTTGTAGTCACAACTTAGCCTTTTGTCTTAGGCCTATTGGTAGCACATGTATTTTTGTTTCTTTTTTAGTTATTTGGCTGCATCTGCCCATTTCCAAGGTGGGTCTTACTCAGCCATGATTTACCATTTTCATGATAAGATCTTGTTTCCTGCCAGTTGGACTTGGTTAGCAATTGACGGGATGGGAAGTGAGGGTGGGAAAATGATAAAGTCATGTTTCAAAGAACAAAAGCAATCAAGGGCAGAAATTAATCCCTTTACTCATTACACATTTCCTGCTCCCAAGTATCATGCTGTCTGCTTTAGGAAGGCTTCCTATGCCAGCAGTATCCAGATAGGACTAGTGTATAGCCGTGAGGAAGGAGTAGGTGAGTAAAGGACTGAATGAATCCTTGTTCTCCATTATCACCCAGATCAGCCCAGCATCTGCCATCCATGGATGCCTCATCTTCAGGTTGGCTTGGTCTGGCTCCCTTTTTGCCTACAAAAAAAAGACTTTTAAAGGCAGTTTAGAAATTCCATTTCTCTTCATTGCTTCCTTCAAAATTCCAGCATGCTGCAAAAGGAATCGTGTTTCCAGGACTTGGGGCCTTCATCACCAACCCTGAGCTTCATCTGTTTGGAAGGGGTGTCTCTTTATTTTGCAGAAAGCAGCAAGCAAGAAAACCATTTAGAAGATGCAGAGACTTTCAGGAACACTGAGTCAAGTTGCAGAGATGAGGTCAGGCCAGTTTTCCAAGGCCCAAGAGCAGACACAAATTGCCTGAGCGACCCCTTAGAAGTAATCCCTGAAATGCTGAATTTCTATTCCACTTTGAGGGTCCTAACTACTGCCATTAAGTAAAATGTGTAGACATTAACATTATATTAGAACTCTTCCTCTCCTCTCATACATTCATTGTCTACTGACATCAGCCCATGGCAGCACTAGCTTTATCTTAATGGACCAGTTAAAAGTGGTAAGCTGGTCTGCCTCAGCTATCCGCCTGGAACTCTCTCAGCAAACAAACTGCTGCTGGCAAATGTTAACTGTGACACATATTGAAGCAACTCACTGAAGAGGAAGTTGAAATATGAATGTCTAATAAGGATTATATCTAATAAGGGCTTACTTTTACATCATCCACTGGTGGGTTAGATAGTTGCTATTGCCTTGATTGCTGATCATTCATGCCAGAACAGAAACCTCTTTGAACATGCTAATGTGCATGCAAATCTATCTTCATTCTGCAATGCCTGAAAAGCAGCTGGATTCCCTGGCAATTATTTCAATTGAAAAGGTAATTACTGGCTAGGGTACAAAAAATTCAGCAGTGTTTTGCCATTGTTGCCATAAATGGTGTAGGATTAAAGGTAAAATGAAATGTCCCTTGCACTCCTTTAAACATCTTGATCTCTTGAAAAACAGAGTTGTATTATTTGATAATATTCAGTAATTTGTGTATATTTTCACAAGCCTGTTGTTGCATGTGTGCAACAGAATGTTAAATACCATCTTTTTTAGGCACAGGAGAGAACATTCAAGCAGCTGGTTTAAGTTATTACTTTCGTATTATTTCCATCCTTCAACTTCGCCTTGGTTCACAAATCCTCCTCCAACAGGAGCTCTTCCCTCAGGGGATTGACCTGTCTGGAAACTAAACCCTTAAGGAGTGTTTTCTGGGGGGGACAGGAGCAAGGACAGGGCAGATGACTTGAAGCCAATGGTGGCCATGTTGTTGGAGATCCCTTTACCCTATTCCTATTGCAGCTCCACGTGAGTCTCTGCATGAGCTCCATTTGGAGTGTGGCTCCTCCTTGCCGCGTTGCTCGTGCTCCATTAGTAACAGCAGCATCACTTTCAAAGTGTGCACATGGCTGTGCATGGAGGAATCCTCTGGGAAAACTAACATGCCAATTAGCACCTTGCTGCAGTCACACTGCTCTTCCGTTCACACACTGACTTCCTCACTTACAGACCCTTTGGACTGTGAGCTCTCATAGGCAGCATTTGACCCTTTGAACCACAGTCATGAAGCACTGGGGGTGGACCCAGCAGAAGGGGTGCCTTGTGTGCTGTTGGAAAGATCCTGATCAGGAGTGGAAATCAGAATTACACTGACCTCATCCCACCGCCTGCCCCTCTTATTAATTTGTGCAATCACAGCTGAAACAAATGACTGTCTGAAGCTGCTTCAGCCCTCAGCCAACAATCAAACAGAGGGACTCCTGCTTCTCTCAACCTCTGGGACAGGCATACTAATCCCTGCGTGTTGTTAGGCTTGCTCTTTTATGTTTCCTTGCCTGGTTAACCAGACTGGCAGGTTTTGCCAGCATTGGCTTGGAAAATGGGTGGGTTTGAGTCTTCTTCCGTAGCTCTTTTTATGTATTGTGATTGACTTCACGGTTGAAATGTCCCAACAAGTTGTCCTCCTCTGCTGCAGGTGAAGGGAGGTATGATCTTTGCTCTTTTTCTCCCACAGAAGCTGTCCATTGGCTTTGGAATCACTGTTAGACTTGTTCTCTCCTGCTGATGGTGTTAGAGCAGTTGGGAGCGTACAGGGTCCTGCAGCCACAGATAGCCCTGTGTTAGTGTAGCATTAGCCTAATGACGCTTAAGAGTCAGGACTGTTCTCTAGCAGAAGAAGATGCAGATTATGGTTAAAAATTACTATTATGGGCATGATGGCCTCTCCAGCCTGGGTCTGGAGCTGTGTCCTGCTAATGTGGGGACAGTACTGCTGGCTGCCACCAGCCTGGGTTACCTTCTGGCCCCAGCTGAGCACCCAAGACATGCAAGGACCCTGTGTACAGGGCTTCAATGTGACATGGTGACATGCATCTGAATATATCGTCCATGACCTGGAGTATGCACTTGAAAGCATCACCTAGCTCTACTCAGCTACAAACAGAGGCAGCAGATGGAATGAGAGCTGCTCTGCTCCTCTCCAGCCATCCCAACCCCATCAAGCTGCTACTGG
>JASSUY010015231.1:0-12250 GCA_032466535.1 Forpus xanthops
CAGTTCCATGTCCTTTTTATGTTGAGGACACCAGAACTGTGCACAGTACTCCAAGTGAGGTCTCACAAGAGCAGAGTCGAGGGGCAGGATCACCTTCAACCTGCTGGTCATGCTCCTTTTGATGCACACTGAGATATGGTTCACTTTCTGGGCTGCAAGCAGATCTGAATTAGCAGTTAAAACACAGAAGAGTGCACAGATGATCTCTTGGGCAGATGTTTCAGCTTTCTAAATGTGGTGGAGTTTTTGCTTGTTTTGTGGGGTTTTTTTTTATTGGTTCTGTGTTTTTTTTTTTTTTTTTTTTTTTCATGGCTCCTATTCTGCAGTATGTCTTTTATTCTACTGAAAGTATCATTTTCCCATTCTACTTTGGGAGCCATGTTGTAGACTGATATTTCAATTGACTGCTGAGCCTGTCCTTCTGTAGTTACTCTAATTTCTCCCTGTTGGTGTGTAGTATAAATATGTAACCGGTGCTTGTCACTGTTACTATGAATCAAGAAAATTGTTTTACCCTTTCTTAGGGAGATCCTGGAAAAAGAGGGCCACCAGGGCTACCAGGACCACCAGGTCCTCAAGTAAGTCATTGCCTTTAATATGTACTGATGTCTAAATTATGTATTGGTGCTGCTTGAATAAAAGTTCTCCTGAAGTCTTGCATCTTAATACTGACTTAGGATTTAGGATTTTAAGATTTCAGCAAGCTATATTAGTTCATTATGTCTAGAAGCTTGTGTTCAAAGCCCAAGATACACTCATTTAATCATATCGACATTTGATCTTCCATTTAGAAAGCAAGTTTCTAGTCTTTGTGGTTTTAAAAGATAGTTTGAAACGCAAACTGTTAACTCCTGTCCTGTTGTCTCCCCATTTCTGCAAATGGTCTTAAACTGTAACTTTTACAGGTTTTAAACCTCCCTGTAAACGTAGTCTTTGTTGGGCATTGCCAGTGGTACTTCAGCAGAGGTAGATTTTTCTCTGTTAGGAGAAAAATTTAATATTTGGCTCATGAACCAGAAATATATTCTCACAGGTGGGTGAAGTTCTAATGTCTTTCTCACAACCAGGCCTGCTACTTGCAAGGGATTGAAGAAAGCCTTACACCAGTGCTTTGTGTCTCTGGGAGAATAGTTACGTTCCTTGAGCCTTTTGACTTCTTTAAATCCTTCTGTATAAACCAAGACCAGCTGATTTCTGAAACTCCCCTGGGCTTCCCTCTGCAGCAGTGTACTTCTTCCCACAGGGTTTTAGGGAACCCAGCTGCTGCTGTGGAATCATATTTCTCCCTCTTGTGCCTCATAAACCTCCCTTTAGTTTCTATCAAGTATTTGATTCAATATGAGTGTCCTGGGTACAGCAGTAGCAGTCATTTTTTCTTCTTAACAGATGGTGCAGTGCTGTGTTTTTGACTTTTGGCTTGGGAACAGCGCTGATAGCACCAATGTTTTTAGTTGCTGCTTAGTAATGTTCACTCTGACCAAGGACTTTCTGAGTCTCATGGTCTGCCAGGGAGGAGAGGAAGCCAAGAGGAAGCAGAGACAGGACGCCTGACTCAAACTAACCAAAGAAGTATTCCATACCATGGCACATCATTCCCACTATATAAACTGGGGACGATTACCCAGAAAGGTTAGATCACTTCGTGGTTGGGCTGGGTATCAGTTGGCGGGTGGTGAGCAGTTGTATTCTTGTCCCTTATTTCCCTTATCATTATTATTATTGGTGGTATTGACAATGGTTTGTGTTATACCTTAGTTACTGGACTGTTCTTATCTCAGCCCATGGGAGTTACATTCTTTCGATTCTCCTCCCCATCTCTCAGGGAGTGGGAGGGGTGAGAAAAGGGGGGCAAGTGAGAGAGAGGTTGCGTGGTTCTGATTTAGAGCTGGGCTTAAACTGTGATAATGAAGAATGGTCTTTCCCCTCCCAGAGTCCTTCTCATTGCACACTGATCTCTACTTTGTTGCAATTCCATTAATACTTTACATCTCACTCATCCACCAACATTTGTGTTGCGGGAAGCTTATTTTCTCTGAATCTTTCGCTGAATGGTAGTAAGTTGGAAAAGTGAAAGTTGTACTTCTTAAAGAAATTGTCTTGGGTTCTGTTGTAGTTTTTGGGTTTTGATATATTTGTTCTGTACTTAGTAGGAAATATGTTTCAGGTAACTTAAAAGCCAAAAAAAATATTTCTTTTTTCAAAAAAGGTGATTTAAGTTAGAGGGCAGAATTTTGCAAGTACCTGCAATTCTAGAGTAAAATCCTGCAGTGTAGGTGCTTTTCATGTTGGAGAACATTTGGTTGATTATAATTCTGATTCCAGCTTTAGGTAGTAGTATTTTGTGTTTTGTCTAATGCCTATGTTATCTAATGAGTTAGATCTGGCTATTTCTTTTTTACTGACTTTGATTAATTTCATTTAATTTAGGGCACAATTGGCCTGCAAGATGGTGACCTGTTGGTAAGACAGCTGTTAATGTTTATTAATTTAAATAATACTGGACAATCTTATTCAACCGATGTGATAGTTAACTATGTGAATGCTTTTCCAGTGTCCCAATGCTTGTCCACCTGGCCGCCCAGGACATGCTGGCTTAATGGGCATGAAGGTAAGTAAAGGTGTTTAAGTGTTCCTTACAGAGTTACTGCTTAAAGCACTAAGAAGGGTGATTGCTGCCTTCACAAAAGGGCAGTTCGTTGTTAATTTAAAAAAAAAAAACAACACATTGCATCAGTGTGGATGGTCAGGGTTATTTCAACTCTTGACTGCCAAAATAACCTCTCATTGTTGAAATCTCTTGCTGTAATCCTCAGAATAAAATTTATGTGTGGCTCTGAGGGGATTAGAGGATGTGAAGGATTGCATCATTCACTTTCCAGGCCATTTGTAGTCTGATTCCAGAAATTGTAAATATTCCCCCAAATCTCTAGTCTTTTTTTCCTTCTTTCTGTCCTTCTCAGAGACCTTTAACATACTAAATTGAAATTGACATTTTTTGAATCTCATTTTATCCAAGATTTTGTTTTTGTATGTATTCTTTGCTGGTTTCTAGGAGGACTGTTAGCCTGAGGAAATTGTTATGGAGTAACATAAAAAGAAATACTAACCAGCCTTGTTAGATCCAGGAGCAGCTCTTTTTGAACATGGTAGTTAGTGTGTGGTGTTAACTGGGAAGATAAGGAGGCAGTGGTGAATAGGAATTGCAAAGGGAACAGAAGTATAGTTCATTTTCCTTGAAATCATAGAATCAACCAATTTGGAAAAGATCTTTAAAGTCATCAAGTCCAGCTGTTCTCCCACCACTGCCAAGGCCACCACTAAACCATGTCACTAAGAGCCTTGTTTACCTCTGAGGAGTCTGTTTGTTCCACAAAACTCAGTATTTTGATTTTTAATAAACTGTCTTTGTTTATTTTGTTTTTTACATTTATTGTAGGGACAGAAAGGTTCAAAAGGAGAGTCTGGTGAGCCAGGAAGACAAGGTTATAAGGTAAAGAACAGCAAAAACAACAACAAAAAAAAAAGATTATAAATTGTTGGTTTTAGCAAGCTAATAGTAGGTTAGCCTCTTCTTGAAAACAGTATTATATTTTGTTAAAACTAGTAATTGTTTTACCAGAATGCGTGAAGAGGTACTACGTTATCAGAATGCTCCAGAGTAACCAAAGGTGAATCTCTATTCTTTATTCATCTGCACTCTGTATTATCATGCAGACGTCACACTTCTCATGCTTTTCATTTTGATCATTCAATTTAATTATTATGGAAATCATGGCAAAAAATGAAGTAAAAATTATTAAATGGCAGTCTTCTGAGCATTTAAATGCAGAAGAACTCCGTAAATTGTTTTATGGCACACGAGTAGCAACAGGAATAATAAGAGGGGAAAGATTATAGTCAAGAGGCCAAGTCCAGTTCAGCCTGAAGACTGAAATGAACTCTTATAAGGTGTTTCATTTGAATTAGCCTTCTTTGACACTGAAATATGTGTAAGAAAAATTGAAAAGATTTGCACTGCCTTGGTCTGTGCTTCAGTGCTGGAGGAAGAAGATCAGATACAAGTTTTAAACCCCTTCCTGATCGCTATTCCTAAGCCTGTTGAAAAGAATATTAATTTACTGTAAACAGCTCACCTATTTACTTTTTCCTAAATGTTGAGCAGTTGGCTTATCCCTTTATTGCTAATTAAACTGTCAATTTAAGCTGTCAGTTCCATTAACATAAACTATCATTGCTATGAGAGAGGTTATCATCTAATCAAATAGGGATAAGGCATTTTACCATTCTAATCTTGAGAAAGTTCTGAAGTGCAATATGGTATTATGGTGCAGAGCTGCTAGCATATCCAGTCTATTCACATGTATGAGTACACCTTCATTATTCTTTTAGTGTAATGAAGAAAAAGAAAGAAAACCTAGAGATTAATGTCAAAAAATGAATGGGAGATTAAGAGTGAAGTGATTATTCTCCTATATATTGAGGTTGCTTTTAATTACCCTTTTGAATAACAGTTGAATACAATGTGAACCTAAATGAGTACCTGTCTATATTCTGAAGACGTAGTGTAACTTCATTTGGATTTCCCTCAAGCAGGACATGGTGACAGAAAACAGTAAGTGGTAAATATACCTCTTACTATGAGAGAGCAATTTTGTGTGTTGTGGGATAGCTCCAGATGTATTCCTTTTGCTTTTGCAGGGTGAAGAAGGGGACCAAGGACCCAGTGGTGAAGTGGGAGCTCAAGGCCCTCCAGTAAAGTATTTCCTCTTAAATAATGTTACCCGTTTGCTTTACTATGTCATGAATTTTTTTCTTCTTATTCTAAGGAAACAGATATTATGAAATCACCACACACCTTACCTCTGCCATATTGTCTTTCAGTGAAAGTAGAATTATTGAAGTCTGAACCCAGGACGCCTCCAGAAAGCTACATCATCATTTTGCACAAAACTCTAATCTGTTCTATGGAAAGACTTATTTTAAAAAGTATTTTATGTCCTAGATTTTGTGTTATTCCTAGAATGTTGTCATGGTGGTTTTTTCTAGTTTTTCTTTTTTTTTTTTTTTTTTTCCCCTTTTGCCTTACTTTCCATAATTTTGTTGACTGTGACTTCATCCTTGCAAATCCAGTGAAGCAAGAGCTTGTTTAAAACATCGTTAACTGTGATATTCAGGCTTAGCTAAGACTTGAGGATGAAGTAGCAGCCATCAAAAACAAATTGCCTCTGCCTCCCCTTTTTGCCTTTTTGCATGGCCAAAGAAGCAGCCTTCAATCACATCTATAATTTTGGAATTTGTTGTACTGTTTAGCTTGACTTCTTTGTTCTGGCACATAGCTCCTTGTTTCCTTGTGAGGAGCTCTTCCTGTGCTTTGCACAGCTGATTAGGCAATAGGGAACAAAATAAAGGGGTCAGTCTAAGTAAGAGAAATAGGCATAACACAATTTCTGTAGTTTATTTTCTTATGGGGTCTTACGTTTTTTTCACTAGGTGTGAAACTGTTTCTTTAATACCGTTGGTGTCCTCCTGTGATATTATATAGGAGCTTACATTGATGCATGTGACATCCAAATCCTAAATTAGAGAATTCTCTATGAACATATGACAACATAAAGCTCTGGATTAGGACTAGAGAAAGATAAAGAAAGAACAGAGACTAAGTAATGGAATGAGTGTAATCCTCCTTATGTCTGATGCTGAAAAAAGTTTCCCTGGCACCCTAGTGCAGAGAATGTACTTTTATAAGATGCAGCTTCTGCTGTCTCAAGGGCTTGTGGGGACCAATTCATTTAACTTTGTTAAAGTTCTTCAATCACTGTGAAATAAATAACACAGTAGAATTAAAAACAAGAAATTGACTTTATTTTAATGCCTTTTTTTATTACTCTTCACTGTTTTGCCAGTTGGTGACCTTACAAGCAAGCTGTAAAATAATGTTTTCTTATTAAATTGTAGGAATATATGTAGAAAGCGATGTCAGATAGACAGCCTATGAAAAAGAGCATAGACAGTGCCTTAGAGGCACAGATGGGGAGGGACCGTAGACTGTTTTGTATTCTTGTATATTTCTTACATAAATGAATATAAGGTTCACATCAATAGAAGGGATTAGGAATCTGGTCTCCCCAGCAGCACCTGCAGTCCAACACTTTTATGTGATGCACTGACAAGACTTGCATTAACACAGCCACCTCTGAGAGGTGTTGCTTTTGCTAGAAAGTGGTGGGTACTGCAATGTGCCTACTTACATGTCTTGTCTTGGAACAAGTATTTGACTGTTCCTTTGTGTCTCTTCTTTGTTGGGCTGCTGAATCACTGTTGCATTATCATGATTTTTCTGGTGTTTCCGGCTGACAAACTTTTAAATATTCTCTGCAGGATTGCACCTAATTTCATTAGAGGCAAATAAAAGGGCTGCCCAGCAAGGTTTGCCTTTGCTGCACTTAAGTGCCTGTAGCTGTTTCATTAACACAGTTGTAGTGCATTCTTCTTGTTGAAAAACAAACATGTTATGGCCGAGGATTTGGCCTCTCTGCAGAGAGGAGGCCTGTCACGTAGTTTCAGTCTCCTGGGCAGAAGAAAAAAATTAAATTTCCCATGAGACAGTATTTTGAAGGGAAGTGGAAACAGTTATAATACATCCTGCTGTACTCTATAATAATACTAGATATCTACTCAGTCTATCCTCTCAGGTGCATAAACTTGCTGCCTGTATTCTCAAAACCCTTGCCCAGTTTTGTCTACCTTTAGAGTTCTATAAAACCTGGTGCATCAGGCTTTTTCTTCTGCATCTGTCCTATACCCTGCTCGCTTTTCATGTGTTCTCACACAGGCTGCACAGGGAGAATGCTTCAACTCTGAAGTGTTGTGGTTTTTTTGTGGGTGTTTTTTTTTTTTTTGTTTTTTTTTTTTTTTTTTTAATGTTATTATTGTTATTCTTTTAAAAAGTCTTAAATCAGTAAAATATCAAATTACCATCCAGAATTAATAGTCTAATACAGAAATGGCTGGATTTCTCCTTTTATAGTAAGAAAATAGTAAAATAAGCAAAAAAAAAAATGGTATAGAATAGTTGTGATGAAAAAATTTAAGCATAATTTAAATATACTTCTTTTATTTTCAGGGCATCATAGGTATCAGAGGTATAACCGGCATAGTGGGACCTAAAGGTACCAAAGTGAGTATTGACCTTTCTTTTCATAAATAGCCAGGATTAAAAAAAACCAAAAAAACTACACCCCTGAGTATTTTTAAAGCTTATTTAAATGTATCTTTTTTCCCCTCTGAATTTTCTCTCTCCTGCCAACTGTATTTCCATAGCTACTGTACTTCCAGTTAAGAAGAAAGGCAGCTTGGTCCTTCTGCTTAATGAAGTAAATGTAGTCTTAACACCTTTCTGATTATTGGATTTGTAGTATTTTGGCATGTGTGGCAGTGTATAGTTGGCATGATAAGAAGTTATAGCAGTTATAAACTATAGTGTGTTTTATTTAAAGCTAAAATTTATCAAATACTCCTGTCGTTTGCATCTCCCTGAAACCTTTGGCTTCCACTGTCCAATTTTTGTCAGGGCTTTTTATTGAGAGTTTGTTCTTTTTCCATTCTTCCTGTCTTTTTTATCTTTTGTGTCTTAAACTGCTGCCAGTAGGATTCATATTTATGTGGGCTCTGACTTTGCCTAGTAATTTTCCTACTGTTCATAAAAGTGTTTCTAACTGTTTTTTCAAAACAGACTGTTAGATTTAGCAAGATCAAAATAGAAATATATGTGGTAAAAATTTCTGGAAGGAGTAAAATGTAGGAATCATGCTATTGTCTTCTTCTCCAGAAATGAAGTAACACAGACCTTACTCTGTGGTTGTCTATAGAATCATAGAATAGAATCATAGAATAGAACCATAGAATAGTTAGGGTTGGAAAGGACCTTAAGGTCGTTAAGTTCCAAGCCCCCTGCCATGGGCAGGGACACCTCACGCTAAACCATGTCACCCAAGGCTCTGTCCAACCTGGCCTTGGACACTGCCGGGGATGGAGCATTCACAGCTTCCCTGGGCCTCACCACCCTATGCTAAGAAACAACATCATATTTGTCCTGATTGTGAAGCTTCTCATGAATGATCCCTCCTAACCTCTCAGACACATTTGCTGAACTATTACTATCATAGTTTGTTTTGCTGGCCCTCGGACCTTCTGATTCTGCATAGTTATTTGCCTCCAGTTTTGTGGTGTTCTGTCTGTTTGGAATGTTTACTACTTCTGTTTGACAAAGGAGTTCCTTTTTCTCTGTAACCCTTTAGAAAACAGGTTTTTTTTTTTTCCTCTCCATTTGAAATTACTTAAATTACTTTCAGGGACACGGTTGCATTAATTCACTGAAACATGCAATACAAATAGCTGCATTGCACTTAATGATTTTTCTTTTCACATTTTGACGCTATTCTGTGGTGAAGAATAGCATATTAAGGAAGACACAGACCTTGTCTGAAGTAGTGGGAAAAGGTCTACTCCATGCTCTCCCACATGATTATTTTTTAAGAGAATGAACTGAATGTAATTTTTTTTATTATTTTTTCCATAGTTAAAAGAAATACTTGCTTTCGTAACTCCACAGAGAAAAGATGATGTGGACAATTTGCATGTCCCAGCAAAACAGGAGGGTGTGTATGTTGTTAGTGTTTCAGCACTTCATTTTAATGTTTGTGTTATCTGCTTGTTTTGTAGGGAGCTCGTGGGCTTGATGGTGATCCTGGTCCCCAAGGGCTTCCTGGTGCACCTGTAAGTAAAGTGTGTGTTGGCCAATCACTTCTTGGGATCTAACCAGTTAGATACTGAGTCCTGAAACTGTGGGTGTGAATCGGAAAAGCCTCTGATTAATCCATTTGTGTTGACTCAACACAGGTGAATAAATGATATGACAGTGATGTCAAGTCCAGGATCTCTTACTGTCCCCAAGGAATTGTGGGGTTGATGAACGCATTTTAGCCTCTCAGAATCTTATTGTCACCTCTTCATTCTGAATGTTACTGGTCATTAGAGTGGCTTGGAATTTTTCAGAGTTTAAATTGGAAAACACTCATTAGAACAAAACCTATATAGTGCAATTTGAACCCCTTTTAAAAATTATTGATTTTTTTATTTATTAATTTTTATTCCTCCCTGCTCCCCATCTCCTCCCCCCCACCCCCAAAATTGATGGTTGGAATAACCAGTAACTGTATGAGTTGAGGAATTGAATGTGACATTACTTAGACACTCCTGGATTCCTGGGAGATGATTTGAGCTGTGAGTTTTTAAAATATCTTAATACTGTCAAATGCAGTGTTAAGAAACTGCATTTTAAATATGAGTTTATAAGTATGAGTTTAAGATGTCTCCTCTAACCAAGCGTGAATTGTACTGTTGTTGAGTTACCAAAGGTTTCAGCTGCAATTAAAAAAAAAAAACCAAAACAAAACAAAACAAACAAACAAACAAACAAAACAACAAAAACACACACACAAAAAAAACCTATGTAAAAAAAAAATTTTTCTTTTTTCTTTCCCCTATAGGGTGATCAAGGCCAGAGAGGTTCACTGGGAGAGGCAGGCCCAAAGGGAGACAGGGTGAGCACAGACAAATTTCAGGACTTGTTGACTTGCAAACATTGGTTACTTATAGCATATAAACATGGAGCATAATTGAAACTCTCAAAGTAATGCATATCTGAATGAATATGCATTGAAATTCTTCATTTCTGTCATTTCAGTGTGTTTATCTTAATTTTAAAAAACATTTTATTCTTAGGGCCCTCAAGGTGCAAGAGGAATTAATGGTCTCCCTGGGCCTAAAGGAGAGTCTGTATGTATATTTTGTTTCTTCATGTGCTTCATGTCATGCTAATTTTGTATATGGGAGTGCTTTGGAGAAATCTCTCCAACAACAGATTATTTTTTTTTAATCTTTTCATTTGTTTTTCTTTTGCAAGGGCTTACCAGGAGTTGATGGCCGGGAAGGCATCCCTGGAATGCCTGGAGCAAAAGTAAGGCACAGTTGGCACATACCTGAGCTTTGGTAGTCCCTAGATTTCTTCACTCATTTGTGGCTTTTTACTGTGCATGAAGCCACAGGCTGAAGTATATTATTAGGGTAGTTGAATGAACTTTCCCTTCCTACAGATCCCAAAGTTCTTCAGCATTGTGTTCTAGAAATAAATTTTTTCCTTTTGTTTGATTTGCATGTATTACAACTTAAAATGTTTTTCAGGGTGAACCAGGAAAACCTGGAGCTCCAGGTGATGCAGGGCTTCAGGGACTGCCAGTAAGTATCTGCTATTTTACCTTTAGAAAATAAAGGTCAGTTAAAATTACAGAAAGGCCATATATAGGTTAGATTGATGCTGATATCGGAGTAATTTAATTTACAAACTGCCAGCTGTCAAAAGGTAAATGGAAACTTCTTTGAAACACTATGCTGTAGGAGTGATTGCTGTGAGGATAAAGTGAAGGAGTTGTACTAAAATAGAACCGGAAGTAAATTTATAATATGAAATGAGTTCTTCAGCTTAGAAGAAAAATTAGTAAAAGCATACTTGCTAGGAGCTGTTACACAGAAGTAAGGAGGGGATGAAATGTATACATAAAGTATATGTTAAGCTCTCTTTCTCCAGTCTCAAAATACTGGAACTAAGAATCTATTTCTAGTTTAAGCTAGAAAAAGCCACAACTCCTCAATTTTTCATGCTCCTCTTGCCAATTTATACAGTAAGAATGCTACTACTCCTTATCTATTCTGTTGTAAATAGAAAGAACTTAAGCTTGGTCCATTATTGGATAAAAGTGCTTCAATATCAAGTAAAAGGATTAGAAATGCTTTAACATGAGACAGATATTTCTAAACACCATTTCCAATCCCCTTAAGAACAGATAAACACTGTAAATGTAATTTATTTCAGGGTTTACCAGGCTCTCCAGGTGTGAAAGGCATTCCTGGACCAAAGGTAAATCATCTTGAGTACTGACTTTCTTACAGTACTATATTTGTCATCACCAAGTTCTAAAGTAACCAATGAAATTACTTTAACTTTCTGTTGTGGTACAAGAGAAGCCTTTGGCTGAAAGAATTAATTCTTTAATTGACTCCAGTCCTGTGCTTTCTCATGATTCTTTTGCTATGTGATGTGGTTTTTATGATTCCAGGCATTAGATAATACCTAAATGTCATGATTTACGGCCCTCACGCAGTTCTGCTCACTCACTCCCCCCTGTTTCTTCCCCAGTCCTGGGGCGATGGGGAGAAGAATCAAAAGAATGCAACTCCCATAGGTTGAGATAAGAACAGTTTAGTAACTAAGGTATAACACAAATCACTACTGCTACCACCAGTAATAATAACGACAAGGCAAATACAAGGAAAGAATACAAGAGCTCACCAACTAATTTCCACCCAGTCTGACCAAGCAGTGCAACCTGTACCCCTTCATACCAAGTCTCACCACACAGTGCCCCCTGTCCTCCTTTCTGTGTCTCTGCTGTCTGTTTTACATCCTGGACATGAGGTGCTGTGGTATGGAATACCTCTTCGGTCAGTTTGGGTCAGGTGTCCTGTCTCTGCTTCCTCTTGGCTTCCCCTCCTCCCTGGCAGAGGATGAGGCTCAGAAAGCCCTTGGCCAGCCTAAACTTTCTAAGCCATAACTATAAGCACCGCTGTTATTAGCGCTGTTCCCAAGCCAAAAATCAAAAAACGCAGTGCTGCACCAGCTACTACGATAAGAGAAAACTGACTGCTACTGCTGAACCCAGGACACTAAAAAAGGCCATTTCCTCTTAGATTTGTGGAAATCATTGCTAGAGGAAGCATGTGAGATGGGTACCTCACTGCAGTTTGGAATGAGTGATCTCATAATATTAATAGTATTTATAGCTGCCCTAAGTTGATTGAATCACTGAGATTGTAATGATAGAATCATAGAATAGTTAGGGTTGGAAAGGACCTTAAGATCATCTAGTTCCAACCTCCCTGCTATGGGCAGGAACACTTCCACTAAACCGTGCCACCCAAGGCTATGTCCAACCCGGTCTTGAACACTGCCAGGGATGGAGCATTCACAACTTCCCTGGGCAACCCATTCCAGTGCCTCACCACCCTCACAGTGAAGATCCTTCCTCATATCCAATCTAAAATTCTCCTGTTTAAGATTGAACCCATTACCCCTTGTCCTCTCAGTACAGTCCCTAATGAAGAGTCCCTCCCCAGCATCCCCATAGGCCCCCTT
>JASSUY010015233.1:0-12946 GCA_032466535.1 Forpus xanthops
TTATTATTGGTGGTAGCAGTAGTGATTTATGTTATACTCTAGTTACTAAACTGTTCTTATCTCAACCTGTGGGAGTTACATTCTTTTGATTCTCCTCCCCATCCCCTAGGACTGAGGAAGAAAGAGAGGGGAGTGAGTGAGAGAGTGGCTGCATGGGTTTGAAAGCCTCAAACCACGACAAAGATACACTTTGAGTTTACTGAGAGTGAACACCACCTGAATATTTGGACAAACTTGTTACTATTTGATAGGTATTGTCATTTGCTAGGTATTACTGACTGTGTTGAAGGACATTACATCATCCCCTTTCTCCACTGACTCTTTCTGTGCTTATTGGATCAGACTCAAAGCTTCTATCTATACTGACATTGAATTGTAGTGGAGTTTGTTGCCTAGCCAGAAGACAACGATATCTTTTGGACTGCATGAATACTTTGAGCTCAATTATCTTAATTTGCTCTGCTGGCGAGGGAACTAATAAAAGCTGTTAATACCTTATTTGATATATACCATGCTACATGGTGTGCTTTTATGACTAAGATTGCCTCTCTGCAGCAATTTGAGACACTTCTAGAATGAATGAAAGAGAATTTGACTTGTCATATTTTAAAACAAAATATATGCTCTTTCCTACAAGTTAGTACTTCAATGTAAATAACAGGGTAGCATGGCATGACTCACAATCCTCAGGATTCATTACTTGATTTCATTTGTGTATTTTTATAATGTAGTGTAATTTCTGAAATGGTTATAGCTTTTTTAGCTTTAGGCTTACAAAAAAAAGAAAAAAGCTTATGTAATTGAATTTGAAGTGAGAGATTGCATAAAGTAAAGGTTAAAACTTAACACTATCAAAAGGTGAGATCTTGCAGTCCTTGCCACACTCCTCAGAACCATTTTCTCCAAGATTTAAAAAAAATGCTTTTTAACTTTCCTCTCAGCCATTACCAGTATAAATAGCTGAACACAATGATCTGGTTTTGCATCTCTCTTTTTTTTTTCCCAAATATCTTGTCACTATATTTTTTTCTCTATTATTTGTTTTTATCACAGGAAACACTTAGTTCAAAGTATATTCCTTACACATACCAAACACCAATTGCAATAGGAATGAGAGCTACCATTTGCTAGCAATATTGGAAGGCCGCAGTGATGCCTGATCAGTTATTTTCCATAGTTTTGAAGTCTGATGTGCAGCACAGTAGTATCAGACTTTTCATGCTTGTGGAAGTCTAAAAAGCAAGTGGGCCGTTGAAAGATACATTCCAGAGCTACCATTTATTTCTCATTTACTGAGGTTATAACCAGTAAAATCAAAGGGAGATTTGCCTCTGCCTTTAGTGATGCCAAGATTTTTTTTTCTAGAATGCAAATAGTTATAGTACTTTATCTTAAATTTGCCAAGACTGAGAATTTTTTATGTACTGCTGCAGTGAGGGATCACACTTGGTGTTCCCTCACATAGGTATTTGTTCTTTCTACCTGATATTTTTATTATTCAAAAAGGTGTTATTTTAGGTGTAAATTATAAAATAAAAAGAACACTGAAAACCTGGAAATACTGCATGTTTAGATTTCTTGCATCTGGCATTCCTTTGACAGAAAGTGAGTGGTTCTCTATTACAAGTCTAAGAAATGTAGCATTGTTAATGTGATGTCTTTAAGAATATGTAAACTAATTTCTATTCTGACCTAGTGAGTGGATCACTGCTTGAATACAGGAATACTTGACTTCCTGACACAGCCACCTCTGCAAGTAACCTCTACATCTGCTGTTTAAAATGTTGTACGTGTCTATGTTGAAATGGGTATATATTTTGCTGTAAACAATAACATGGAGTCAAAATGCATCCAATTTTCTATTGAAGGCTAATGAATAAGCCTGCAACTAATTTAGTCTAACTGTAGTTTTGTTGTGCTAAAATATAAAACTAACAATTCGGGTTTTGCTCTGAGTATTGTAAATTATATTTTCACCCCTACTGAGTAACAGTTTAATTAAAAGCTTTTAGCTTCTCAGAGTGCATGATGATAAGTGATGTTGTTCAGTTTATCAGGACTCAGTTATCACTTGGTTTAAATAGGAAAAAAAAAAAAACAATAGAACATATTTTCACTTGCTTTTTTTGCCTCTTGCCTTGAAAATTGTTCTGCTGATGTGATTATTAAGTAGACCCCATGAATGTCAGAAATACAGAAATATTTTCTTATAACCTCAATGGTGCTTTTAATGATTCACAAAGGGAAATGAAAATATAAACAATACATTTTCCAATAATGTGACTTGTAAAATAGTACATAAGAGTCGATAAATGTATCCATTGCCTGGACAGTTGAGAACGTATAGATTTGATCTGGGATTTTTTTTTCAAGTGTTTTGCTTTTCTGTGTAGTTTTTGTTTAGCTTCTTGGATTTTTTTTTTTTTTTATTTATTTTTGAGGGGGATTTTTTTTTTCCTGGGGAGTGGCAAAGGGCTATGTCTATCTTTTCTGTTTGCTTACTGGACTGTTTTTTTGGTTTTACGTCTTGCTGCCTAGAACTGTGGTGAAAGACTGGAAGGTGATAAAGAAGTCATCTTAAACCACTTGTGGCAGAAGTATCATCAGACATAGTAATCTCCTCAAGACCTTGTGTCCTGGATTCAGTAATAACAGTCATTTTTCTCCTTCTTAGTAGCTGATGCAGTGCTGTGTTTTTGACTTTCAGCCTGGGAACAACACTGATAACACCAGTGTTTTCAGTTGCTGTTCAGTCAAGTTTACTGACCAAGGACATTCTGAGTCTCATGCTCTGCCAGGGGGGAGGGGAAGCCGGGAGGAAGCAGAGACAGGACACATGACCCAAACTGACCAAAGAGATATTCCATACCAGAGCACTTCATGCCAGTATATAAACTGGAGGCAGTCACCCAGAAGGGCTGGATCATTGCTTGGATGGGGCTGGGTATGAGTTGGCAGGTGGTGAGCAGTTGTATTCTCTTCCCTTGTTATTTCCCTTATCATTATTATTATTGGCAGTAGCAGTAGTGGTTTTGTGTTATACCTTAATTACTGGATTGTTCTTATATCAACCTGTGGGAGTTACATTCTTTCGATTCTCCTCCCCATTCCTCTGGGAGAGGGGGGAGGAATAGGGAGGATTGAATGAGAAGCTGCATGGTTCTGAGTTGCCAGCTGGGCTTGAACCATCACACCTTGCTAAATGTTTCAGCTTAACCTTCCAACCTTGCTCTTTATTCTTCAGCTTCACTCTCTTAGAAGTGCTAACAGACTCCTCATCAAGTTCAGAAGTCTGTGAGGAAGAATTAGGAAATTTATTAGGGAGTCTTTTCTGCTGATCTGAAAAGTGGTTCTCTCTGTCTTTTGCCTAGCCACAGATAAGCATTTTTTATTGTTAATTTTAAGCTAACTTGTAATGCTTAAATTTAAAATCAGGATACATTCTAGTTTTTAGTGTTTGATTAGTCATTTGACGAGTCATAAAGTGGCAGGTGAGTACTGACAAGACTGAAGACTGGGTGTTGTCCAAGAATAAATACACTTGGCAGGGTATTCAAGCAACCTTGTAACTAAAACAGCTAGTCATGATGTGCTGTACTTAATGAGACCTAGGGTGCCCCATTCTATTGGAGCCAAATACGATCCTGTTTCAAGCAACCTGCCACAATTTTGTCCTGGGGATGATAGGGGGAAATGGGAGGGTAAAGCTTAAGGGAAAATGGGACACAGGATCTCAGAAGCCAGAGTTTCAAAATAACTTTGAACTTGATTTCAGACTACAAGAGCAGACCTATACTAATAAAGTAAGTAGTGACAGAGAACTGGAATGAACACTGGAATGTCCATAGTGCAGAATTTTAGCATGATTCTTGACTTGAACGTGGCCTAGGTTAATTAGTGTCCTGAACAATTTCTAAACCTGATCTAGAACTTAGCATGTGCCAAAAACTACTTGGTTAGACAATCATGTTTTGAAGCTAAGGGAGTTTAATTGTATGGATACAGACTGTCCTGTGCCAGTTGCCCGCAGGTCAACTAACGGGTCCAGAAACTGTGTATGTTTATTCATGTAGGAGTAGCCCCAGGAGTCTAAATGGAAACTGACTCAGGGCTTCAAACCGGATTTTTTAAACTTGACATTATACATAGTAAGGGAGATGATACATATGCTTCTACAATAGAGATATACACATTTGGGATGATTCTGCTAGACTTGCTTTTAGCCAAATGGAGCCATGTTTAAATGGTTCAGGTGGCCTATATCATTTTAGATAAATTACTAACAATCTTCAGTTAGTCCCAAACTGTCTCTGGAATGCTTCTGGAGTTGGCTATGAGATCGTTTGATTTTCTTTTCTTTTGCATTTATGGAATGAGACCATGCCAAGTTGAGAGTAAATTAAATGTATTATCAGATAACTGAATGACATATTATAATCTATCAATATTCCAGTTATTTGGGATCACACAAAGACCTCTTTTATACTATAGATTAGCATCCACATCTATCATGTATATTGAGAAGTAAAAAATATGTAATTTAGCTGTTGAGGGCAGCTCTTTACAGTTGCCAAGGTATTCTTGCCTCTCTTATTCTATTGTCTCCCTTGTGATATTGCTGTATCTTCTTCAGCATATCTTTCCCCAGTCAGCAGCAGTCTTGTGACTGCAGCTTCATCCTGACATCGTCATGCTCAGATGTGGGCCTGCCTCACTCCTGGTTTCTCTACATCCCTTCTCTACTTTGGTGTCTTTCACTGAGTACTTCTGATGACTTTTCTTTGTACTTACTAATGATGACAGCCTCTTCTCTGCTACTTCCCTTCTTCTCTTATCTAGGATTCAGATTGATTTGGGACACAGGCCAGCAACAGAGCTAAAAACAAAGATGCTTCATAAATTTCTGTGCCTATTTGCGCTTATGTAGAATTCAGCTGTCCCACTGGGTCAGTGGAACTGCCACTGATATGCTAGCAGGAAGCAACACAGGTTGACTTGCCTTCAAGGCAGTCATAAGTGTGAGTTTACAAAGCTTGTAACTGGGAGGACAACATATTTTTTTACTTGACACTTAAGCAAAGGTAAGTTGGAATGGTTGGGATAATGAACAGAGAACCTCCACAAGATGTCATTTTTAGAAAATAAAAGAATGTCTTAAATATATGACTAACATTGTCTGCATTTACACTCTGCTCTCTCAAAGGTAATTTTACAAGCTACAATAAAGCACTTCCCAGCATGTAACATTACTCTTCAAGTGTAGCTGTTACTTTTTATTTTTCAAGTGGAGTTGAATGATTAGTAAAGGAGCAGGAATTTAAATTGCCTCATCTGTAGTAAATGTTAACACATGCCTCATACAGCTCTCTCTGAAAGTCTGCATTATCTGGAAAGTGAACTGTATGCGTACATATAATCATATAAACACATTCTCCCCATAGTTATTCATGGAGATTTAGTACAGTCAGTGTAAACTTTTTTGATCACTGCCCTCACTGTGAGTTGCTTAAACATCTGCCTCTTTAGTTGTGACTCAAATTCAGCAGCTTTATAAGGATGTGCAGTCCTGTGCATGCTAAAAATGCTTGCTGCACCAGTCACTGTTTCAACTGGTCACCTCTTGCTTCAGCCTGAGCTTGCACATTTTCCATGAATGTAGCTATTGTCTGTCTCTCAGGAGAGATTTATTCCTTGTAATGGTTTAAGCCCAGCCAGTAACTCAGAACCAAACATTTGTTTGCTCAGTCCCCACTTAATTCCTCTCCCCCTCTGGGTGGGATGGGGAAAAAAACCAAAATGATGTAAGCCCCCAATGTTCAGATAAGAAGAACCCAATAACTAAATTATAATTTTAACCAACTACTATTACAAATAATAATAATGATAAGGGAAGTAACATGGGGAGAGAACATAAAAATAAAAAGGGAAGGGGAAAAAAACCTCAATAAACATAAGTGTTGCACAATACAACTGCTCACCGTCTGCTGGCTGATACCCAGCCTGACCCGAGCAGGAATCTTGGTCTTCTAGGTGACTCTCCCAGGTTTATGTACTGGGCATATTATGCTGTTATACAGGATACCCCTTTAGCTATTCAGGTCATGTGTCCTGTCTCTGCTTCCTTACAGCTTCTTGTGTTCCTCCTCACTGGCTGAGCATGAGAGACTGACAAGTCCTTGATTAGAGTAAACATTACTTTGCAAGAACTAAAATATCAGTGTGTTATCAGCATTGTTCTCAGACTAAAGCTGAAACACAGCACTGCACCAGCTACTAGGAAAGAGAAAAAATAACTGCTACAGCTGAACCCAGGATGTTCCCTCATTTCCGCCTTTATGAGGCCAAAAGTTCAGAAGAGCTGGATGCTAAATTATACTTGGAAGTGCTTCAAACCACATGCTTGGCTCAATGCAGGTGACCTTCTGTTATAAACTCTTCAGTAGACTGAGAGTATGCTTCAAGTCAAGGTCATTATCCTGCTGGACATTCTGAAAGTTCTCCTGTGGGCAGTACCTGTATCTTACATCTATAGACTTTCCCCATTCCCCCACTGTCAAGAAGGGGAAAATATATGACCCAGGGCACTACAGACCAGTCACCCTCACCTCTGTGACTGGCAAAATCTTGGAGCAGATTCTCCTGGAAGGCATGTTAAGGGTCACGAAAAACAAGGTGTTTTGGGACAGGACCATGGCTTCACTAAGGGGAAATCCTGCCTGACCAATCTGGTGGCCCTCTATGATGGAGCTACAGAACTGATGGACAGGGGTAGAGCAGTTGACGTCATCTAGCTGGACTTGTACGAAGTATTTGACACTGTCCCTTATAACATAGAATCATAGAATAGTTAGGATTGGAAAGGCCCTTAAGATCATCTAGTTCCAACCCCCCCTTGCCAGGGGCAGGGACACCTCACACTAAACCATGTCACCCAAGGCTCCGTCCAAACTAGGCTGGAACGTTGCCAGCGATGGAGCACTCACAATTTCCTTGGGAAACCCATTCCAGCCCCTCACCACCCTTACAGTAAACAATTTCTTCCTCAGATCCAATCTAAATTTCTCCTGTTTAAGTTTGAACCTGTTACCTCTTGTTCTCTCACTACAGTCCCTCATGAAGAGCCCCTCCCCAGCATCCCTATAGGCTCCCTTCAGATACTGGAAGGCTGCTATGAGGTCTCCACACAGCCTTCTCCTCTCCAGGCTGAACAGACACAACTTTCTCTGCCTGTCTTCACACAGGAGCTGTTGCAGTGCCCTGATCGTCCTCGTGGCCCTCCTCTGGACTTGTTCCAACAGTCTCATGTCCTTTTTATGTTGAGGACACCAGAACTGTACACGGTATTCCAAGTGAGGTCTCACAAGAGCTGAGTAGAGGGGCAGGATCACCTCCCTCTACCTCTCCTCTTGATGCAGCCCAGGATACAGTTTGTTTCTGGGCTGCAAGTGCACACTGCCGGCTCATGTTCATTTGCTCATAGACCAACACCACAAGTCCATCTTTGCAAGGCTGCTCTGAATCTCTTCTCTGACCAACCTGTAGCTGTGCCTCTGATTGCTCTGACTCAGGTGTAGGACCTTGCACTTCACAGGGTCAAACTTCATCAGGCTAGCATCAACCCACTTCACAAGCAGACAATGTCCCTCTGGATGGCATTCCTTCCCTGCAGCTTATCAACCACACCACAGAGCTTGGTGTCATCGGCAAACTTGCTGAGGGCGCACTCAATCCCACTGTCCATGTCACCGACAAAGATGTTGAACAAGATCGGACCCAACACTGATCCCTGAAGGTCACCACTCATTACTGGTCTCCAGCTGGACACTGAGCCATTGAGTACAACTCTTTGTGTGCAACCACCCAGACAGTTCTTTATCCACCAAGTGGTCCACCTGTCAAATTAATGTCTCTCCAACTTAGAGACAAGGATGTCATGTGGGACAATGTCAAACACTTTGCACAAGTCCAGCTAGATGATGTCAACTGCTCTACCCTTGTCCATCAGTTCTGTAGCCCCATCATAGAAGGCCACCAGATTGGTCAGGCAGGATTTCCCCTTAGTGAAGCCATGCTGGCTGCCACTAAGCACCTTATTGTTTTTCATGACCCTTAACATGCCTTCCAGGAGAATATGCTCCAAGATTTTGCCAGTCATAGAGGTGAGGGTGACTGGTCTGTAGTTTCCTGGCTCATCCATCCTTGTCTCTAAATCAGAGAGACATCAATTTTTTAAGTGGACCACTCAGTGGATGAAGGACTGGCTGGATGACTGTATGCAAAGGGTTGTACTCAATGGCTTAATGTTCAGCTGGAGACGAATAATGAGTGCTCTGCCTCAGGGATCGGTATTTGGACCGATCTTGTTCAACATCTTTGTCAGTGACATGGACAGTGAGATTGAGTGCGCTCTCAGCAAATTTGCCGATGACACCAAGCTGTATAGTTTGGTTGATACGCTGAGGGAAAGGAATGACACCCAGAGGGACCTTGACATGCTTGTAAGCTTGGCTGATGCTAACCTGATGAATCTTGACCATGAGAAGTTCAAGGTCCTGCACCTGGATTGGAGCAATCCCAGGCATACATACAGGTTGGTCAGAGAAGAGATTCAGAGCAGCCCTAAGAAGAAGGACTTGGGGGTGTTGGTCTATGAGAAAATGACCATGAGACCGCTTCAGTATTCACTCACAGCCTGGAAAGCCAACCATATCATGGGTTGCATCAAGAGGAGCATGTGCAGCAGCTTGCGGGAGTTAATCCTGTTCCTCTACTCTGCTCTTGTGAGACCTCACTTGAAGTATTGTAAACAGTTCTGATGTCCTCAATGTAAAAAGGACATGGGACTGTTGGAACAAGTCCAGAGGAGGGCCACGAGGATTATCAGGGGACTGGAGCACCTCCCTTATGAAGACAGGTAGCCTTCCAGTATCTGCAGGCAGCCTATAGGGATGCAGGGGTAGGACTCTTCTTTAAGGACTGTTGTGAGAAGACAGGGGGTAGCAGGTTCAAACTTAAACAGGGGCATTTTAGATTGGATCTGAGGAAGAAATTCTTTACTGTAATGGTGGTGAGGCCCTGGAATGGGTTTCCCAAGGAAGTTGTGAATGCTCCATCCCTAGCAGTGTTGAAGGCCGGGTTGGACAGAGCCTTGGGTGACATGATATAGTGTGAGGTGTCCTGCCCACGGCAGGCAGGTTGGAACTAGATGATCTTAAGGTCCTTTTCAACCCTAACTGTTCTATGATTCTTTGACTTGATTATGTATTAAGACCATACAAAAATAAACAGTCTATCTACATAAGTCCATCAAAAAGCATGCTGGCTTTGCCGATTCTTTGGTGCTATTGGCAGAGCTTTTCATAAATCTCTTCATTGAATGATTCAAATTTAGTTCTCCAACAGGTATTGAAAAGACAATATAGTGCCTTCGAAAATTTGCGCATGAAGACCTCAACTGAGCGTAAAATTTGTAGCATATTCAAGAACCTATGTGGTTCCTGACATAGGCTTTCTGAAAAGCCTGTGGTTTCTCATATATGCGATGCAGACATTCTTCCTACATGTAGGTGTGCATTAATTTGTGAGATAGTCCCCATGGCAGCTAGTAGGGTAATCAGAAAAGTGGGCAATGATCAGAAATAGCAACATGTTCAGATGAGGAAAAATTGCTTAATAGGGAATAATGCTGAGGAATTAGTAAACATGGAATCATAATTTAAAAAGTGGAATATAAATGACACATTAAAACAAAATATTATTAACCATGCTAACTGCAATACTTTTACATCTAGTAATAATGAATTCTGTCTTTACCAGTGCAACTAGAAAATGATAACTCTGAGAACATTTAACATTTGTAGTGAGCCAAATAATTTCAATGTAAACTGCCTGTGAAAATACAATTTTATAAAATGTTTATAAACAGATATGAAGCCTAATAGAACGAAAACAGTGTGCTCTCTAATCTAGCAGAAGAGGCTGACCAAGAATGGAAGCTGGAATATGAAGTGAAACAGTGAAATAGAAAGCTAATTATACATTTCATTGTATAGATGGGTGGTAGTCACTGGAACCAACAAATTCTCTAAATTCAGCTGAAGGCAAACACAAAAAAAAAATGAAAAAAGTTATTACTTGGCTATAACACAAGTATGCTTTACTCAGACACAGATCATGAAATTGTGTAATCTTCTCTTATCTTACTGAAGTAGGTTTACTTACTGAAGGGGAATTGATGTAGTATTTCTCCAGATTAATAATTTATAATAATATAATATAATAACATTACTATATAAAATTATAATTAAAATATATAATTAAAAATATCATAATTATAATATATAATATAATAATAATGTGCTTGTGTAGGTGGACAGAGCAACCTTTAAAGGTACTCAAGAGGTTCATTTCTTGAATGAGGGAAAGGACAATGTCAATGAACTAGAGTTTGCTTATTCTGAAGTGAAATCCCTACTCAAAATTTCACATTTACATACAAAATTGAACTTACCACTCCTTGTGGTAGGGTTTCTCTCTCTCATGAACGTACAGTATTGCAAGAGTAGCTGCATAAACTAATACTAAGTATACACCTCATGCACTGTCCATATATTAGACATCTGAGGTATGCGATAACCTTCTCCATTTTTGCAACAGGTCTATTCGTATCTTTGTGGACTTGTAATATATTCTGAAATACAGCTGGTAAAACAGGTGCTCCAAAGTCGTGAAAACTGGGAGCCTCTACAAAACAATTGAAAGTTAATTTTAAAAAAAATTGCATAATAGGAAGGACTCATATTTGCTCATAGGGTCCAGCAGTATCCCAAAGTGTGCACTGTTTGTGTGAATGATTAAGCACTGACAGAGTCATGTACTGATTAAATACACTGTTGGGGTGGTATTTGTAGGCTGTATGAAACCCTAGAAGCTATTTCATTGGCTTTCACTTATTACTGGTTTATTACCTGAAATACAGAAGATCTGATTGCAGTTGAAAACAGTTCCTTGCTGGTTGAAATGGCAGAGATGAAAGCAAGACAGACAAATACATTCAAACTGGCTATGACTCACTTGAGGGCATAGCGGCTGTCACTAATCCTGGTAGAAACAGCATACATGATTTTCACTGTGAGCACCAGTGAAATAAGCCTGGAAGCTACCATACATTGTGGTTTCTGAATTTGGTTCCATGTATGTTCCTTCTACAAAAGTTTATTTGGTAATTTTTATTAATTTATCAGGGCATAAGAAATAGAAGCATGCACTTTGGCACAGGCACATTTTCAGTGTGATGAATAATAGACATGCAAATTAGATGTAGTCTTTTTTGTTACAAAATGTGGACATCCCAAAAGCAAAATTTGACCACCACAGGTAACATTTGTGAAGAAAATGACAGATATTCCCTGCCACCTGTTTGTGAAATTGTTTGGAGGCTATTAAATTACAATCCTTTAATACTTCGTATTTCGGTTCACCTGAAAGATCAAAGTTCTCTTCATCTCCTTAGCTAGCTGATAATTAGAAAGATAAATAGAATAGTTCTGCTCATCACCCTTCCACCTCTGTTAAATATTCTGCCATTTTTTAGCCCTCTGCCTCTAAATCAGGACTTCTTAGTATTAAAAATGAATGGCAAATGCCTTCATGAAAACTTATCTATAGAAGATCCAGAACAGACACTGCCAAAATATTAAAGTGAAGGTGAAATCATCACATCAAACTAATTCCACTAATGTTCTTTGATAATAGCATCTAGTGGCCAAAGACTTAGCCATTCCAAATACCAAATGAAAAATAATTTTTCATCTTTTATTGACATATTAATCTTGATATTATTCTTATTATCATAACACTTGTGAAAGCAATATCCAAGAGTATAATATCTATATACATTTGATCTTTGTTTTATAAGTTGATAAAATATGAAATAAAGTATAAAGACATTAAAAATTAGCATATTTATTGCAGTTGTTATGAGACATGCTGCTGCAAAACACATAAAATCCTCCAGGATAAATCTGCAGCTGGTGCTGTCTTGGTAACTGTTGAATTTACAATGGTGTAATATTTATACAAGCTCTTCTTTCAAAGAAATAGCTGAAGTGTAGAGTTCTTTTGTATGAGATGTACTCTGTCATTTGCTGTTGGAAGCTACTGGTGCAGTGCATCAGTGTGAAAGTAAAGTATGCATATGCCTGGAAGACAGTTAATTTTTAGAAGTGAAATACTTACTTCCTATCATTCATTTTCAACTTCAGTGTAGTTTTTGCCAGTCGAGCAAACTTAACTTGAATATTTTTAACTGGCCCCAAGCACCAAACATTTTGCTGCTCATGTACAATGTCAACCATACCTTAAAACATTCACTTTGTCATTTTTTTCTTCCATAAGTCTCTTTAACTGTTTTTTGTTTTTGTTTTTTTTTTTTTTAAAAAAAAAAAAGTATATGGTTTTTACTCTAAATAGTGAAGCAAAATTGACTAAGTTTGGAATCTTGCTGTGAAGTTTTGGATTTAAATCACCTACTGTTATTTAATCTCTCACTAAAACCTCAAGATTTACTCAAAACTAGTACACAGTGCTACATCTCAACAGATGTTTCCTCACCACAGTTAGTCCAGGGATGGTTAGTTTATGGTTACTGGGATACACTTGAAGTGTAGGAAAGCAGAGCATAACTGCATCATGTTCAGCTCTGGCGACATTCTATGACAGTTGTCGTGGTTTGAGGCTTTCAAACCCATGCAGCCGCTCTCTTACTCACTCCCCTCTCTTTCTTCCTCAGTCCTAGGGGATGGGGAAGAGAATCAAAAGAACACAACTCCCACAGGTTGAGATAAGAACAGTTTAGTAACTAGAGTATCACATAAATCACTACTGCTACCACCAATAATAATACAAGAGAAAATATAAGGAAAGAGAATACAACAGATCTTCACCT
>JASSUY010015238.1:0-21788 GCA_032466535.1 Forpus xanthops
CAGCGCTTGCCACCCGGGCCGCCCCAGCGCCGCGCCGTCGGTAAGGGCAGAGGGCCCGGAGGGGCGGCGCGCGGTGGCGGCGGGGCTCGGGGGCTCAGCGGGGCCTAGCGCCTCCGCTGTGAGGAGGAGGAGGAGGAGGAGGAGGAGGAGGGGGAAGAGGCGGGGGCCCCGTCCATCCTTTCCTCCTCCCTCCGCGCCGGCGAGAGAACCGCTCTCATCCCCAGGGGGGAGGGTGCTGGAGCCTGAGGGGGTTCCGTGGGGGTACCGCCGGCGATGGGGGAGGTGGGCGGATCAGGTGCGGGCTGGGGCTGGAGTGCCCGGTGCCCCCGGGGTTTGTGATCCGTTTGTGTGCGGGAAGGTCCGGAGGGGACTTGAAGCAGCCGTGGGGGATGGTCCTTGAGGGGAAGTTTTTGGAGAAATCCCAGGGCATCGATGTGTTGGGCATTCATCCCTGCTCTGTAGGTAGGAGAAGTGCAAGTTAAACCAAAACAAAATAATATTAATGATAAAAAAGGGCCCGTTCTTCAAAATCGGCCACTTGGATGCTCGGCCAGGAGTGCGTTAGTTCCTGAAGGTGTCCTGCTGTCCGAGCAGTGTTGGAGGTGCGTCGCGGCTGCCTGCTCCATTCAGCCGCACGTTGAGGTTGTCAGTAGTGAGGAGTTGTTGCTGATGCAGATGCTGTATTATCCATATAGGACCTGTAAACGTCCCCAGCTTCTGTCATCTCTGTTGGAGGGCACAATGGAAGTGGCTTTTTCTAGAATCATTCTGACTTGATGGCAAAGGACTTTGTACTTACTGATTTTTCTGTACTTAAAAATCTGTGGGTATCAAGTGCAATGCAGTTCAGCAAGATTCTAGATGGATGTATGGACTGTTAGTGTTAGACAAGCTGAAGTAAAAAACTAGGTAGTCTGAACAATCTATTAATCCAAAACCTGTTTCTTCTTGTTTTACAGATGTAGGCTTAACAAGCATATTACCTTTTTATGACTGTAAATATTGATGTGACCTAAGACAACTTATTACAATGAGAAGGGGCTGTCTCATTCTGAAGACTTGCTTTTGTGGCAGCATTCTTGTATTATGCAGTATTTTGAGGTACAGCACTGTAGTTACGAACTGCTAGAGCTCAGGTAGGGATTTTTATCCTAGGCAGTATAGTTTGATGGGGAAAAAACTAGTGCAATTACAGAAAACCCCATTGCTACTGTAAGATGACCATAGGCAGCGTGTAAATGCCTGAATAAGTGGACAGACAGTGTTATCTCACTGCATGTGAGGACTGTGCAGATCTGCTGCAGTTTTGCACTGGAATTGTATTCTGCAGAATTTTGTTATTCCTGATAAACTAAACAACCCTGACATTTGGAAAAGAAGTATGTAATATCTGAAGTGGAATTCTAGTTAGCTGAAACCTGGTGTCTTATGTTGGGGCATGAAAGATCTTCGTGTTTATCCCAAAGACTGTGAAGTTGAGAGGAAATAAGCCAATTACAGACCCTTTTATGTGAAAGCATAGTTTATTTTTCTTTTTCTTGACATGACTGTGATATAATATAGACTAAGAAAAAAAGTTCAGTTGTGCTTTATATGCAGTGCAGTTTGCCTATTTAAAATATACTGTTTGATGTTGTTTATTAAAATAGCTAAACTTGTTGCTGAAGCATACAAAAGAGCATGGAACCTTCTTTTTAGGAGCTACAATGTGTATTTTTTAAGGAGTGGAGAGGATATTACAAGTGTTTGCTTCCACAAGTGATACTTCTCTATAGCTTGTTAGTTATTGTAACAATAAATTAAAAGTAACTCTCCAGGTCAAAATTACATGCACAAGACCGGAGTGTATTGGCTTTCCTAGACTGCTGCTGGTTTATTTTAAATATACCATTTCCTGCAGCCATTCATTTTAGTTTTTTGTTTTTTGTTATTTTTTTTTTCCTGGGCTTACATGTGTTTCATTGTGCTCTAAATGGACCCAGAAAACTCTTTCAAAAATTGTGATAAAAGTAGGAACAGGCTCTAAAGCTTCCTATTTCCCCCCTCTAGTCCCCTTCCACAGTTCTTGTGCTTCTCTACGTGCATCTTATAAGTTATTTCATTTCTCAGTTACAGCATGAGTGAGGGATGCTCAGGGCGAGGAGAAGCTGACTCTGCTTCAATGACTTTTAAGTGCGGAAAAGTAAATGAAAAAAAAATCTTTATTACACAACAGTATTTCCTTTCTATTTTATTCTTTATTAGGTTCTTAATAGTGGCATTTCACTCTTGGAGCTCTCAGCCAAAGTTTTGGTGAAATGTTTTATTCCTCTTCTTTCATATTTGCCTAAAAAATTGTTTTAATGGTCAAAAGTACTATTTAGAGTTCTACTGTGCTTAGCTACTCAAATTTATGATTTTAGCAGCTGTTTAAGCTGGAGGGGTTCTGTGCCTTTTTCAGGTGCTCTGCAACACAGGATGATCTTGAGAACAGACTTATAACCAGACAGTGGTTTCAGAATGCAAACAAGCGCTTCCTGGATGCCAATCATGAACTCTGCAAGTCATTTATGTTCTTAAGTCAAATCTGAATCAGTGTTTCAGATAACAAGCTATTAAGTGAACGTGTTACCTTTTCTCTCTACTGTAAAAGTTACAGATAAAAATTCTGACCTGTGTGGACTGATGTCTGTAAATATTTACATTCTGCTACTTCTAAAATATGCAAATAGCAAGGAACATGCTGAATGTATCTTCCATTTTAGTTTTTCTCTCTTTCAATGATTTTCGAACCTAGTTGATTCTTTTCTATGATTCTGATGATGTTTTGCGGTGTTCCCTTCCTCTTCCATTCTAGTTCAGTGTTCATCCACCATCTGTTAAATGACAACTGCATTCTAGGCCTACTGGAGCTTAAGTTTAGTGAGCTGGTGTGCATACAGAAAGCTCAATCTTACCTTGGAGCTATGTTGCTTCCCAGTATCCTAAGAGAGATTTCTATGACCTTAAATAGATTCACATTTAAACCACTCATGTAATGTTGCCACTCCCAGACTGATTTGATATGCAGTTTTTTAATTCAGGCTTAAGGAGGATGTTGATCTGTGTGGTTTTGAAGTGAGTGACTTTACCTTCTTATGATTACAAAGGATATTGCAAAATTAAGATACTGTATTGGTGTAAAGATGCATCATCCATCTCTGAAAAATCCTATTGTTCATAACTCTCAGTAAGAAAAAAACAACAACCAGAAATTAAACTTTATGGCAACAGATTACCTGGACTAACTGTTGACCAGGACTTTAAAAGTCTGTACATGTTGGATGACGAGTCTTGGGTAAAACTGAAAATGAAAATACTTTCACAAAGATGGCGAGAGAACGCCTATAAATGAGAAAGGATGAGGTAAACTATAAAATGCACTTACACTTTTAATACCTCCTCTCGTGCCATACATTCATTTGCACTGTATGCTGTGCTGCAGGGAAAGTGCATTTGGCTAATTCTTTTCATGAAGTCAGAGGCAGGTTTGTCCTGTGGACAGTTGAAAACAACCACAGTAGCGTTCCCTGGCTGCTGGGCACAGGCCACATGCTCTGTGTGAAGGGTCTGGTACGGCGCTTGGACAGAACCTAGGGCTGCTTTGAAAAGCAGATTCTTTCCTAAATTGGTTAAAATGCATTCATGTTTCAAGGAAGATGTCTAACAGTCAATTAGGAAACCTACTGATTCCTCTCCTGTTTGTCAATGTTAGAAAGTTAAGCCTATATGAGTTCATTACAAGTTCAAGTGCTGTTCAGCAAACTAGATAGGTATATTATTACAGTTCAGCTGTGTTCTTCATCTCATTAATAGTTGATTGGTTTTGTGTTTTTTTTTTTTTTCAGGGTGGGGGAAAGAAGAGGAGGAATTAGTTTAAATTAATAATTAAAAAAATTGTGTGCACTTGGTTATCCGGAGTTTTGTCTCAGATTCATATTCTTCAACTTTTGTTCCTGCTTGTATGCTGTCTGAAATGCAGTATTGACAGAGAAGGGGGGTGTCTGGAAGGTGGGAAGTCTCCTGTATAACCAGTGTAATTTAATGGATTAGCTTTCTTGGAATGTTATTCCCCAAACTGTTCTTCATAAATATAGTCACTTATCTGTTCCATTATAGCCATTATTTGTATAGGTGCTGATTTTTCACTGTGGTCTCAAAGATCAGACTTACGCTATTTTGAACCTTGAAGTTCTGGGGTTTTCTTTTCATATATATAAAAAGTTTTACTTAGACCATTCATAGTTTAAGATTTCTTCCATTCTTTGCCTTTTTCTGTGACCTAGAGGCTGTTGTTTGAGTCTCAATTGGAGTTACATATTGTTGCATTCCTTGTGAAGTAGAACATCTCAAATTTAATCATAAAAGGAGTAACAATAAACTTTGTTTCCAGAGGGCTCTGGTGCATTTCCTGTAGGTATCTAAAATCTAGACTTGATTTTATCTGAACACGGTCAACTCAGAAGAGAGATGAGGCTGATACTTAGTTTGTCCTGAAGCCCTTATAATACATTGTAGTTTGTCACTATGGATTAGTCAAGACCTATTAACTTTTCCATGCCAAAGGTGCTTTAAAAAGCTGCCACTGCGTATATGCTTTTGATTATGAATGAACTACAAGAAGAGCCTGCAAACTTAAAACTGTGACCACATAATTTCTTGCATGTTAGATGATGTCAAAAGCAGTTTTATCTGCAGGTGGATTAACAGTGGAGGAATAATTTCATATGCAGTAGCTGTTTTTAAAGTGCCTATGCTTTCAGTCCATGAGGGAGAAGTAAAAATTGGTGTTTGGAAAGTATATTTTATGTATAGTATATTTTATATACATATATAAAAGAAGTCTGAGATCATCATAGTTATTTCTGATTAATTAGATCATAAATGAAATGGGAGGGAATAGGAGAATTTAAGTAAATCTGTGAGTTCTTGGCTGCTGACGATTCTATGATTCTGTGACTTACTACCAGTTTGCATAGCATCTCTTGAACCTCTCTCATGCTACAAACTAGTGCATTGGATGGTGCTTGGGTTGGTTTCTGTTTCACTTTAGAGATTTGTGGGTGGAATTTGAATGCTTCAGTTGATGTTTCATAACCAATTGAATACCCCTGTGGCAGGGATGGGATCCTTCAGAAGGGTTAAGATAGATGTCTGGGGTTTGGGAACTGCTGCAGCTATCTCAGGGGAAAGAAGCTGTCTCCCCTTGTGAAGGAGAGACCTTGTCTGTGCAGTGTTTGGGCTTTGTATTGGACATTCAATTCTGTAGGTTTGGTTTCTTGTCTTTGGATCATGAACTTTTCTTGTGATGTATGTTAACTGCATGTTGTGCCGGGACAACCAGAAACAAGAATCTGGTGTTGCAGGGAAAACCAAAATGTATCTTCATAAATCTGCCTAGTTTCCTATGATACGCTTTTAAAACCAGAAAACCTTGTAAAGTTTATACCCTCTATTGTTTAAATCATTGCACAGTGGTACTTTTAGTCAAGTAAATGTCTACATCCTTAATTTCAATTTCTGAGTAGAGAACTTTCTCCTACCTCTTTTGGATAGTTTGGTGTTTCTTTGAACCTCCTTGGCAGAAGAGAGCTGGGTATGCTCCTTCGGTGCTATTCCTCAGTAAAACTCAGAAGAGAAGGTTTCCTCCCTCAGGGATACTGTGTAACCTGGTGTGTTAATGTGTTAACTGGTGAGAACCTGCTGAAAATAGGTACTCTACTTGAAATGTAGCCATTCAGCACCCCTCTTTTTTTGTGAGGCAACTAGGTAGCTGATTAGAAGCTTCCTAAGATGCTAATGTAATTTTTCCCTCTTACAATCCACCATATAATATAGCAAAGCTGTGTGTAGCCTGTGTCTTGATATCAGGTATTAGCAACTTTTCTTTAAGCTCAGAAATTACAGGAGTGATTAAAATAGAATATCCTGGAGTATCTTGTCAACTGAATTTGATTTGACCCCATTTTGGTGGAGCACAAATTCTATTTGTATTCGTAGTTACTTAGCAGGAGAGAGAGAGAAATTGTTACTTAAAGATGAAGTATAACAATGTGATCCTGAGATCTGGCAGCAGTTTGGTTGTAAATTGCATACACAAGTGTGAAACTAAAATTCACCTTTTGGAATGGCAAAATCATTTTGAAGTACTCTTCTAAAACACACTTAATATTTAATGTTCCAAAAGCTATTACTTAAGTGCTCAAAGGAGCTGGTAGTCTGTAATGGAAAATCTTTTTCTATTAAAATTCGAAGTATAAAATCCTATGTTAATTTTTCATCTCTCTTGATGCAGATGGAAAAGTCTTGCTAGTGTAGAGTAAGTGTGACATCTTGAATTGATGGTTGTAATGCTCCTTGACTTCTGTCACGTCTGTAATTGCCTGAATTAAAGTATATCATGCTTCCATGTCATGTAGAATATGTCAGACACTGTATAGCATAATTGTGAGTTAATGCTTTGGATGTTCAGGAATAAGATGACATTGTATGTTAATGGAAATTTCAGGTGTGAGAAGGGTCAAATTCAGATGTTTGGACTTTTCTTAGCATCTTTTTTTTATATATCCCCATTGCTGTATTTTTGGCTCAAATTGTATGATGTTAATAATTAACGGAGAGGATGATATTTGGTGTTGCTGCTAAAACACGGCCTTAGAGAGGTTGTTTTCTTAACTGTATTTCTAGCAGAGATAGAAATAGCTATTTTTACGTCAATAACCTTGTGAGTCGGGGGGGGGGTGCAACTAAGTGGGATTTAAGTTCTCAGGAATTTATGGTATACTTTGAATGTCTGCCACAGAAGAAGAAAAAGCATTTGCATATGCAGAGTTGTAATGGAAAAATCAGCAGTTCTCAATTTGGAGAAAATATGTTCTTTGTTTCAATTCATTCTAATAACATATGTCTATGTACTTTTACTATGAGCCTCAGAGTATTCTGCAACATAAAACTGAGTGGAAAAAGATTAAAGAAAGCGTGGAAGAGGTCCTGAGCTATGAGGCTGATGCAAAAACTGAGAGCATGATGTTCTGGAATGTGTTTAAGTAGCCATTACTTAAATTGTCTTTAATTTCAGTGTTGACCTATTAGCATTTTTTGCTTGTAGCATGCGAAGAATCTTTCATCTTTTAGGGGATATGCCCAGCAGATTTTCTTACAAGCACACCTGTGAGCTGGGATATTGTAGCTGGAATCCACTTCCTTCAGTTCTTGTTTTAAAGCACAAAATTATCTTAAATTTCTTCAGGTATCAGGCTCTTGGTAGCTTCTTGAATGAAAACTCTTTGTCTTTTAGGATTGTCCTATGCAGTTATCCTGTAGCTAATTTTCTCACTGTCTCATTCCACAATACTTTGCAGAACTTTGAATAACCAGACTTGAAGGTTTAACATAGATCAGTTTGAACTCAGACTTTTCATTGTCACTAAATTTTTTCATTGTTTTTCTGAATAACTGTCATATGACTGTGCTGATAATTAAGACAGTGACTGAAGGATTATTAACTGCTCCTGAAGGGTCTAGTTTTAGTTAAGCTTTTTTAGTTAAGACTTCCAGACTGTTAGGCCAGTCCTAGCTTGTAATGATGCTGTTAATGTTCTGAGCACTGGAGTTTTTAGATGGTAATACATAGCCTTTTACTCTGTCCGATAGTTAGAGTAAATAACTTTTTATATGGATGTTGGACCCATTAAGGTATTTTTAGGAATGGGTCTGAAATGTATTTGTTTTATTTTTTCTTGTGTATGGCATGTCCCCGAGATGCAGATTTGATGTTTTTACTGGAGTGTTCAAACAGATTTATGATTATCTGCCAAAATAAGAACGCTACAAGAAATATTTGTTTTACAAATCTAGCAATATACCTGAAAGGTTTCTAGTTATGTGATTCTCAAACTTTCAGTTCTGTCTTGCTGTATGTGAGTTGGAAAGTTGTATTGTAAAAGTACAGATACAGGTCTATAAACCATGAAATCTAGTTACTGCGGCTTAACAGGTTGGTCCTTAAATACGGCCTGGTTTGGGTTGGGTTTGTTGGTTTTTTTTTCCCATGAGATTGTTTCACTCCACAGAAAGAATTATTCACAAGTGTTGTTATCAGGCTTTGGGTAAAGCCTCTCTGCCCACTGCTGAAACAGACCCTTCACTCTTTGTTTTCTCACCAGAGTAAATTTTGAATAAATATCCCTGAATTAATTTTGTGATACACTGTGGATCCTCTGCATATGGCAGAGCCTTACTCGTTCTGCCATAGGCTAGTTACATCACAGCTCAATTTACTGATTTAAAATCAAAATCCCCCAACTTGATTTAAGTCTTATATGACTGTAATCTAATTCTTTGCACCCTTATATTGCACTCAGTTTGCTCAAAAACAAGAGGATGAAAATTCCCAAAAGGATGTGAAATTTAATTAGCAAATGTTGGTTAAGTACTTCAAGATGGCATGAAAATTACTCCAAATGCAAAAGTGCTGGCTTGTTTCATAAATGTGAAGAAAAAATGAGCCTACACATGAGACTGACTGTTTATCCATAAAGGTGAATGGAAGAGGAGGAGATGGGGTATTCCAGCAAGTGAGGCCGTGGTTCCACAAGCAGCGAGTAGGCGGCTCTGCAATCTGTCTGGCCTCTTGACTCCTTCCCTTCTGCTGGTATAAACATGTGTGTGGGCATGTATTGAAGGGTTTGGGGGAGCTGGCCTGCTAAAAATAATCACAGGTTTTAACCTGCTGCATTTTCCCTCAAGAAGAACTGCTTTTCTCTGGCAGTGCTTAGCTGTACTTGCTTAAAGTGCTGCAAGACTTGACACTTATTTCTGATTCAGTCATTGACTATTTCCTGGTTGTCTTTGGTAGATTTCTTAACCTTCCTGTGACTCGTTTTCCCATGTGTCTGCTGGAGTTAGTATGAACTTCTGCTTCTTTCTGAATCATTTTGGGATCTGGAGATCAAGAGATACTGTTTAAATTAGTATTGCATTATAGAAATAAAATCTGAAATTACACTATGACTGCTGCCAGTGTTATATCCAATTCTAAATTATTTGTAACTTACTCAAAATCTCCACATGTGACAAATGGAAGTGCAAACAGTAGCTTTTAAGGGGAAGTCTGAATTGAATCTCTACAATCAGTTTGCTCTTGCCGAAGAGAAAAATATAATCATACCTTTAGGTATAAACATTAAGTCATTTCCTTGTCCAAGAAGCTCAAAGTAATACAGGACTGAGTACCTCCTGGTGGTTCCTGAAACTGGTACTTGTTACTGCTTTTTCTCAGCTAAGTATCTTCAGACATAACAGTTTCTGTTTTGACTCTTTGCTCATATATATACGTGTGTATTTATATACTTCTCATATATATATATTAATATTATCCATTTAATACTACTGGGTTTCCACATCCCTTATGTGTTTTGCCACAGAGTCTGGGAATGTGGAAATGTCACTGAAATGGGTCTCTAAATCTGAATAGACTGGGTTCTGAATTCCAAACCAAGAAATATTTCTTTCTGCCACTTCTTATTGTCAGCAAGACAGACAATTTGCCAGCCTGGTTGGCAGCTGTATGAAGGTATTCATGACCTGACTTTATCTTTGTGAGACAGTTAGGCAAAATTCCAAAGTCTGTAACAGCTCTTGTAAATGTTTATATGAGAAACCCCTCAAATTTGCAAAATAACATGAGAAGGCATGAAAATACTTGTCTGAAAAATAGAATCTTGCTGTCATTGACTGAGCAGAGTTGGAAGCTGATTTCTTATATTGTGATTTTTGTCAAGGGTGCTGAAAATGAAGATGAGCAGCCTCTGTTCCAGCAGAGAAGAGGAAGACAGTGGAAGGATTGGAGGGGTAGAGAGTGTTAATAGCGAGGAGCTTTAAAGGAGGATTCTGATTGGATTTGAGTAGAGCAAGACAGGGTTTGTCATGACTAATGGAAGGATACAGCAGTGAGGGAAGCCCCAGTGAGGTTGTTTACAGCTTGCGCACACACAATTTTATGCAAAAAGACTGATGTATTTAAACGTAAACTGAATGTATGGAACTTGGAGCCATTACAGCAGGAAGCTGGCATTGCCCTCACTGACCAGGCAATAGGCTGATGAAGAGTAGTGTGTATCTGCTGGATGCATGTGATCAGATGCTGAAGAGACAGGCACATGCTTTTAGCTGATAGATCATAAGTTTTTCTGTAGAGAAATGAGAGTTAAAGTCAAGTACTTAGATCCACAATTGCAGAATTAATGTAGCAAGACAGGGAGAGATGAGTATATTTGTCATAATACTTGTGGCAAATACTGGCAAAAACTCCCCATTCCTCCTAATATGGCAGAGTGTAAACAGGCTCATACTATAGGAGACTGGGAGATAAGATGGGGTCTGTGGGTCATGTAAAGAGGTCAAATTAGGAAAAGGTGTAGATATATGTAAATGTAATGACAGAAGGAGGCTTAAAGGGAAAAAATATTGTACTTTAATGTTGTCTTACACATCATTGTACTACAGGCTGATTTTTATCTTGAAAGAAATGATATCCTACACAGAATCCCCATGCTTTCAGTCCCCTCCACCTTGTAATTGCCAGCATGTAACCATGTATTTTCCTCTGCTGTTACCCTTATCTCTTCCTGCTGTTGTGTCAGTTCCCTCGGGGAGGAAGAAAAATGCACCCCCAGCATTGATAACCTATTTTTTGCTTTTTTGTTTTCTCTCTTCACTTCCCACCTCTTTTATTGACTGCAAGTATAACCTCTAATACTGTTTCTTTTGGCAGCTTTTCTCTCTTTCACTCTTTTCAATTTTTCTATGGCCATGATCCTACTTACAGTTCTCAGCAGAAAAAAGGCCATTGGACTGAAAGCTTTCAGATGTGTTGTGTAAAACTTGTAGGTTGAGGTGGTGGTTTGAGTTAACATTGGTAGATAGATGAAGGATGCTCATGCTTGTTGCCAGGTTCCCCTCCTCCCCCTCGTCTTTCTAAGTCTAGCATAGAATCTGGGGAGATGGTCAGGACTTCTCATTGCTGTTGCTTGTGAAAGTTTCTTTTATTGGTGGAGATTTCGCGGCTAACAGTCCTAACACAAACCTCACAGTCTGTACACTTGCATTCTTGTGAATGGTCTTTATAGCATCATATAGTGAGTGTGGATTGAACTTTCAGTACTTGGGTTAATGATCAACTTGTGGGTTTGACTGAGTATTGAGAAAATAAGGAGAAGTAACCTGACAGAGAGAAACTAAAAAGGACTTTGAATCATGCAGTAGTTGGCCTATATTTGTGTGAGATTTTCAAGTGGTCGTTCATCTGATCCTCTCTGCATCCCCAGATTTTTCAGATCTACCTGACTGTGGCCAGCGTGTAAGAGAAAAGTATAAGAACAGGAGTATTTATTGATACTTTCCCACAATCTGGTGTACGTTTTTGGCTCCCTGTGCCTCATAATGGGTATCAAAGAACTAGAGAAGCTTTTGAAGTGGCTGACAAGGAATAACCGAGGAGATTACGATTCCTCAGCATGAAAAAGATAGGCCTGACAGGGAATGATAGAAGTCTATGAAATTGTGTGTGCGATGAGGAAAATAAAAATATGAACTAGATGATTGGTCTGTTGCAATAAAGGAAGGTAGCAGGTTCAGAGCAAACAAAAGCTGATAGATTCTCATGTGAAGTGCTGCTAAACTGTAGAAGTTCTTGCAACAAGAGTTGTGAACGTTGAGAGTTCATACTAGTTCAGAAAACAGCTGGACAAACCAATGGAAGAGAAAGCCATTGAGAAATCTTAACCAGAAAGGCTCTTACTCAAGGAATCCCTGAGCTACACACTGCTTCTTGGGTTGACACTGGAAGGCTGGAGAGTTTGTTGGGAAGGCACTGGTACATGCTTCTTAAATGCCTGCTGCTGGCTACTGTCTGTCACAGCATATTGGACTAAAGGAGCTTTTTTTCAGATCCAGTATTACTGTCTTTATTTCTCACTAAAGATTTTAAGGAGTAGGAGATGTGCATATCCTTATACACATATCCTTATATACATTATATATAGTGGCATACATATGCTATATATATGGCAGCTGCATATATGTAAAGTATATGCATATATGTGAAATCCATTCTGACATCTTCCACATCTTTATGAAGACTGTATGTGAAGCTGGTGAGGCAGCACAAGTTAGGGCATCAGCAGTTCATCAAACTAAGATTTGTACATTTGTAAGCTTCAGTTGTTTGAGTACCCTTATGCCATGAAGAATTTTCATTTAATAATAGATGTTCTGCTGGCTATGATGAGAGTAGTTACCACATTAGTAATCATTTCATTGTGCTGCCAGTTAGCTCTATGCCATAGTTTTAAATGGACTTTCACAGAAATTAAGGGAGAAAAATCAAAGGTTTTCATTTGCTGTACTATGGACTTTGGAAATATATAGTATTCAGGTACTATAGCTTGCAGCTAACTCTCACAATGTATGTTATCTAAAACTGCTTGCTTTCTGACACTGTTTCTTGATTAAATGGAAACCATATGACTCAGACCTATTAGACCATCACATAGTTGGTAAAGATGTACTTTAATGAATGCAGTATGAATGATGAAGCATAATAAATGTTAATAGTGAAGAATTCTATGTTAGAACTTGACACTTAGATATAAGTTACAGATACTGTAATAGATATATAGTACTATAAAGCACACAGCTAGTGATCTGTAGTACTGGTTTGAAAGAGAAACTGCAGTTTTTTCTTTGATTTTTCATATCTGAAAATTAGGTGTAAGATATAAATCTAGATTTGTCTCATCATTCTCATAGTCCAATGTGTAAAGCTTGCTTTGTTAGATGGAGATGTGTCAGGGGAAAATCCCAACCAGAACAGGAATGATAAATTTTAAGACCTGTTTTCATAGCTTGTTGTATCTGATCCTTTCCTGAGCTGATTTTGTCTATTGATTGTTAATGGAAAGTGAGGTTCAGAAGTATAACTTCACATGTGGTGGTTGTGAAAGGCTACAGATGAATGCACTTCGAAATGAAGTGATCTAGGCAAGGATTAACAGTTACTTTATGTGAAGGTCTGATATGTCTGCTGGGCTCTGGAACAGAGGTTGAGAATTTGCTACAGGTCTGCTAGAATTCTGTATTTAAGACCAAGGCCTCTAAGGGTTACATTTTTTGTGCTATCAGAGAGAAATATCTTGTATTATTGTCCTAGAAATATCAAGGACATACATATATGTCCTACTGTTTTGGTTAGACCCATAACTTACCCACCCAAAGCCCTGATGGTTGCATTGTTTAATCAATATCTTCTGATCTTCAGCATCCAAAAAGATGCACAACTTTGTAGATACTTTGAGTTAGTGAACTTGTCTGGGCGTTTTCAGTCTTTAAACTTCCCCAGATCAGTATGCATCACAGTGTTCACTGTTAATCCGTAGCTGGAGAATACAATACAGGCAAAGCAGCCATCAGATATTAACTAAGTAAGGTTGTTGTAAGGCTTCATAGTATATTCAGTTTCTGGCATCCTATAAGAGACAAATGTGGCATCAGTTGAAAGTGGGTTTTTTTCTTTGTGTCTGCCTTTTTATCTTTGTGGCTGCTTTTTTTATAAACTACTTCTGTAAAGCTGCTCTTAGATGGCAATAGTATTTTAGGGCCTGACTAATATACTGTGGTATAATAAACTGTAGGTGGCATTGAATAGAGAAGCCCTAAGATTACCTGAATCTGAAAGTAAGAAACAGTTCATAGAATCCTGACACTCTGTAGAAGAAATGAAAGTAAACTTCATGTTGTGCTAAAGAAATTTACTGTAAATAAAGAGTCGGTCTATAGACTATTATATCCTCTGTAACATTTATTTTAAATAACCTGCTTTTCTTTTAAAATCCTCCTAATTCATCTGGTAAGGTGAATGATGTATTCCAACAATATAGTCTTCAACTAGACAATGCTGCCATGTCTCATTTCGAGCTCATTTAAGACCCGTTAGCATGTTTCAGACTAGGATAACCTATTAAATAAATACATCAGGGAAAAGCTTTTACTGGTAATGGTTGTTTTGCTTAGGTGACTATGGCTGTAATGTATTGTGAGTACATCTGGTACTTGGGTGCTTATCAGTGATCTTTTTTCCTTTAGGCGGTTTCCTAGAAACATGATTGCTTGCTGGTCTTGATCTCGCAGCTTTGTGAAGACTTCTTCTCTGATAATGTCAAGTTCAGGCTATCCTCCTAACCAAGGAGCATTCAGCACAGAACAGAGTCGTTATCCTACTCACTCTGTCCAGTACACCTTCCCTAGCACTCGGCACCAGCAGGTAAGGAGACATGAGCCTTACAAATCTAACAAGAGTATAATTCAGGTGCTTGCTGTGCCAAATGGGATGTATTTTATTTCTTTTTAAACCAGTGTAATGAAAGTCATTCACATTTGGAAACAATGGAGTTACAGACCACATGCCCTGCTGAGAACTGCCAGTATTGCTTAGGTAGATAGTTGTGGGGTGGTTTGGTTTTGTTTGCCCTCCTTTTTTTGCTGTGAAAGCACTCCATTTTGTTTCTTTAAGATTATATATGTATCTGCTTTTTTACTTGTTTAGTTTTATGTTGGGGTTTGGATTTTTTGTTGTCCGAAATCTAAGTTTTATAATTCTAGATCTTTATCACAGAGAATTAATTGAAACTTCCTGGTTTTATCATTGGTTTCTTGTAGTTTGAATAAATTCACTAGGGATTGTGTTCATGAACTTTTGCTGTAGTTTTGCTTTAATTTATTAATGGTTAGCCATCATACTAAATTTGTTCAATGTAAGTGTGGCAGAGTCCATATTCATTGATAGCAATGATTTTCCAAGAATGTGCGAATAATCTGCCTGCAGTTAGTGTACATTTAATATGAACAAAGCATTCTGGATGTAACAAATCCTTTGGGAGTCTGGGCTCTGCTGGCTTTTGTGGATACTAAATTTTTATGGGGAATTAACCTCCTGCTAGGCCCAGGAGCATAAGAAGTGCACCCATAGTCATCTTTTATCCTTTGTAAAGAGTATTTGGCTAGATTCTCCGTAAGGTAAATGTGATGCTTGACAAAACCTGTGTGGAGAATGTTAAAAACTTGTGTTCCACTGTTTTTTTTCTGAAGCAGCTCTGCTAGTGCTTCCGGCTAGCTGTGTTCTGCTAGCCAGAGCTGTAGTAATGATTTCTAAGAATCTCCTGCTTAGGTATTCCTGCTGAGCATTCATTCTGCCATCCTGGGCTCTCTATGGAATGGTGGGCAGTGGAGAGCTAGCTGTTAGCTTTAGAACAGTTCAGGTTTCTCTCATTTGAATTTAATTCTCCTCCTGCTACAGACATTATAGATGTTTTGTTCTACTTATATGTTTGCAAAAGGTTATTCAAGAATTGGAGCTTTTTGGCATGCTCCATATTTATTTTTGGATAATTTGTAAAAATGAAATCTTATGGGTAATGACTTACTGTATGTCTTGTAGAGCTTCTTTTTGGTTAATGGCAGCTGCATATAATTTTTTAAAGCAAGTTTTTGCTTTTGAAGACCCATATATACAAATAAATTGTCTTGTACCTCACTTGGATTATAAATGAAATGTGTCTTGTCTGACTCTTAGTTCTAGTTAAGTGTCTGATATAAAATGTTTTGAGGCGATAACAGAAGAAATGGCTTCAGGGTTGCTGAAATATATTCTCATTTTACCACTTTGTGGTTGGATGCGCAAAATCGATTTGAATGAATATTTTTCTCCTGCTGACTCATTTGTGTTTTGGCAAAAACTGTTGGGTAAAATTCTTAGCATAGGTGTTTAGTCTTTTTAAAGTTCATTCAAAACTTAGAACTGCCTTTTACAAGCCTTTATTTTTTGAGCTGGATTAAGGTTTTAGTGATACAGTCTTGGTCTGTAGTATCTTTGGAATGATCATTCCAGGACACCAAGCTCTTTTGATCCTGTTTTCTGTACATTTGTTCTCGTTAACATCAGAAATGTCTTTCATTTAGGAATTTGCAGTTCCCGATTATCGCTCGTCTCACTTGGAAGTCAGTCAGGCAACCCAGCTCCTGCAGCAGCAGCAGCAACAGCAGCAGCAGCTTCGGCGCAGGCCTTCCTTGCTTTCCGAATTTCACCCAGGCTCTGACAGGTGAGGATGCTGGTTTTGAAGTATGTGAACATGAGTCTTCCGTGAGTCTGTGCTTTCTGTAAAGTTAGTTTCAACTTCTGAATAGAAAGATTTTTGTATTTCATATTTTTTGTCCAAGTACTCGATTTCTATATGCTGCTCTGTTGTTGTAGTGGTGTCGGTCTCCTGTGTTTGAGTGTTGTAGCTGTTGTGTAATTCCTCTGTCCTTTTGGCTTAACTAGTGCATTTGTTTCATAGACAGGAACTGACAGTCTGCTTCACTTCTCCCAGATCTCTTCTAACTATAAACTTCTGAGAGTCCAAGTGCATAGCCCAAGCTTTTTAATGCTGCTTAGGCCAGAAGTGTGTGGAGTTTGTACCTTTGGGTAGTTTAATCTTGCTGATTAGAAGCAACGAGTGCAGGAGTTGTTACAGTGAATACTGCCTGTCATATTTTCTAGATTAGGCTTGTTTATTCAACAGATGTTATCTGTGTGGCTGAGCAAGTAAGAAACAATAGAGCTAGTTGGGTACTTGAGTTTTAAGAATCGTAAAGCACTGAAATGTGGCAGAAAATGGACTTCTAGGCACAGAGGACTAAATCAGACTGTATATTACTTTTGGCAAGACATTTGAAAGCTCCAGATCATTTTTTTTAAATATCATTTTTGTCAGTCTCACATACCACTCCTGTCTCTGTAAGTAGCTGCAACTGATCTGAGTCCAGTAGGTTAACTGAGGACAAGTGGAGTGTGCAGATACATTGAATCATATAGTGTAACTTAATTTCAGCTTGGTAATATCTTCTCAGTAAAATTAGTTAGTACATGGTGGATATTGATGAATGTTCAAATGTATACTAATATTACTGGAAGGTTGATTGGTTCAAGAAGGTTTTTCAGGCTATATTAAGCATTAATTTGACTGTATACCTGGAGAATATTGAATGTACTCTGAAAATCAAATTTAGAAATTAAAAACCCACGATAGATCAGGGTAGGGTGAATTGGATTACAGTAAATTAGCAAGAATATGCTTCTGTTAAGGGAAGAGGTTACTATATGGTTTATGACCCTCAGTTCTTTGGCGTATTAGTATGCTGAGGTGTAGTCATAAGCAAGTGTTACTGCTTATAACAAGCTCTTTTTTTTCCTTGTATATCTGCTAGGGACAACTTTATATGGTGGATTACTGCTAGCACTTTATTTTGGTTGTAACTGAGATATCTGGTTCTGAAAAAATACCAGTGGTTAATGTTATTTAAATATTATTATAGCTTAAAATCTCATTAAAATATTTGCAGAAATAACTTGGTGATAGTGAAACCAGGGGCTTGTATGTTGCCTGCATCTTGTGTCACCAAATGCCAGTAAGGTTCTGTTTTAGAGCTGAGAATCATAATAGCTTGTAGAGTTCTCAAAATGTCAGTTTATAGCAGAAATAAACCCTCTCCCCCCCCTTCTGTAAATTTGTAAAAGCTTCTTCAATAGTTCTGGCAAAATACAGGAAACTACTGTCATCTCTTCAGTGGCACTTCATAGGAAGATCTTGAAGCATATGAGGTTCTTTTATGGACATCCTGTGCTTTCCTCTGTAAAGAAGCTAGTGATAGTGTTCTGCATTTTTTGGAGGAGGAGGAGGTTTTAGATGACTCATGGATTGAATCAATGACTGTTTCTGTCATGGAGTAGTGTTTTAGTAGAGGTCAAGTTCCCAATAGACTCGTGGCCCATTTCAGGTATTCTCTGTATACTTAAAAATTATTTGACTGCAAAAAGGAAATAATGGAACTGTTGTGGCCATCTGTGTTCAGTGGAATATAATACTATGTTTATCTCATGGATTTTTTTGTTTACAGTTTGAGCCAGAGCTTTGATTTGAACAGTATCATTGTAGCAGTGGTTAAGTTTCTTCTGGTGTTTGTAATGATGGGCATGCATTTAAACTATCTTTTAAGATTCAAGTAAACTTTGGTTTTTTTCAATGGATTTTAACCTGTATTTTAGAAGGTCATACTTAGAAAGATTTGTTTGCCTTACCTGTTTAGAAGGGGCTTCACTGTATTGCATCTCCTGTGTATTTGGAAAGGGTTGAGAAACACCAAATATTTTTCTTGTATGGAAATGTATATTTTCATAGTTTCTCTCTTCTGTGTATTAGGCCTCAGGAAAGGAGAACTGGATATGAACAGCAATTTCATCCAGGTCCATCTCAGACTGATCATGATTCTCTGGAGTCAAAGCGACCACGTCTTGAGCAAGTCTCTGATTCCCATTTTCAGCGTGTCAGTGCAGCTACTGTCTTGCCTTTAGTACATCCTCTGCAGGAAGGGTTGAGATCCACAGATATTAAGAAGGTAAAGCTGTTTCTAGTTGCAATGCTGAAGGTGTAACTCACTATGTTGTAGTGAGCAAATAAATTCTTTGCTGTTAGGTAATTTTTTTTATTTGCTTAGTCTCTTTTTTCAATCCCAGAAATAAGATGTTACACATCATCACAGACTGGTTGTGAGCCACTGTTACTGTTACAGAAAGAGCAAGGAGATAAGTCTGCCTTAAACACTGTAAAGAGGCTGATGTTCTGAGTTGCCATTACACTCTTAAGTTATTAAAAACTCATTTGCAATATTATTAAGGTGAAGTGCATGAAATATTTCTGCTTTACAATTGAAATTACTGACAGATGAATGCAGATCTGTTTTTTTTTTTTCTGTAATATTTGCACTGAATGGTCAAAGTACACACCTCCACCCCCTTTTCCTTAAGCATTTAAAATGAATCTGCTTATTTACATAACAGTAATTCTTACTGCTTCGTTTTGGGTAAGTGTAGGACAATGTAGTTTGGTGTAGATGTTTTCTATTGTGGATACTGAATATTGGTGAAAGCTGTTTGGATAGAACAGACAAATCTCTTTAATTTTTAATACCTTCTCTCATGCACACACACAAGCATGCAGCCTCACACACCAAAAAGTTGCCGTGTAATGGATGTGACTTCCGAAGGTGAGTGCTCAAGTCTCTAGACTCAGATCATGTAAAAAAAAATTTCACCCTATGAATTCAGAATCTAATAAGCACCAGACTTTTAAACAGTTGATTAGTTGCCTTCTCTCTGCCATTCCTTTTATCATGTGAATAAACTGTGAAGTGCAATTATGATAACATATGATTTTTTAGTAACTTGCTGTGTTGCATGGCAAAGATCAAAGGGGGTTGGAGAAACTAAGCAATAGTAACATGTTCGTGTGTGACTGAGTTTTTATCCAGGTGCTACATGTGGAAATTTACTGTCTCAATTTAGAAATACATCCTAGTGTTATCTTGAGAAGAGGCATTCAGACACATCATCTTTGAGCCTGATTGGCTTGAACGAGGGCTGTATTGCTGAGCTAGCATTTACCAGCTAGGCTGTCATGGAGCATGTTGGTCTGAGGACATAAACAAAGAAAAGGTACAACTGTGCTGATGTCAGGACATGAAGCAAGTTGAAATATGTTGTTTGGAAACAAACAAAAAAAAATCAAAGCCAAATAAATAGTGACGTGTCCTTTCTTAAGTCATCATTTTTAAGTTGTGTTAAATTCAAGAGAACATTTACAACCACAACTAACTCCAGATATACTTCATCAGGCTGGTCATGATTACAAGAATATCCTCATCAGTATGTGTGCAGAATATTGAGGAATGACTCTCAAGTAACCTTTCCTTTTAAAGTTAAGGGAGATGTTTCGATCTTATTTCAGTTTCAAGGTAAATGCTGAAGTGTCCTGTTGTTTTTGAAGGTGGACTTTGAAATTACAATATCTAAAATGGGCTATCAAGTTAATTCTAAATTATTTAGAGCATTAATAAACTGAAATATTAAATTTTAAGTCATCTCCTCAACAGAGATACAGATAACTGGAAATTATTTTAAATTCATGCGTGTTATCAGTGTGACTGATTTCTCTCCATCTCCCCAACCGCTCTGTCCCCATGAAAGGACCCGGCTTTTGGAGGAAAGCATGAGGGACCATCTTCTCCAATTTCTGGTCAGCCTTGTGGGGAAGACCAAAATGCTTCACCTTCAAAGCTGTCAAAGGAAGAATTGATACAGAGCATGGACCGCGTAGATCGGGAAATTGCGAAAGTTGAACAGCAAATCCTTAAACTGAAGAAAAAGCAAGTAAGCCTAACAGACACTACTGTTGTTATCTGCCAGTGAAAAAGGTGTGGAAAAGCTTCATTTTTGGTGGTGGTGAATTTTTTTGTTACATGAACCAAATGAACAAGCTAAAAAGGGAAGATTATGCATATGATTTTGCTAGAATGTCTAAATAAGTTGGACATCATGTAGTTTTAAACATTTTTGAAACTAGGAGGCAGCCATAGAGGAACACCATCAGCAGATTGATTTATATTGAACTTTTTTTAGATGACTAGTGAAACAAGGGCACTGTGACTGGAATTGCAGCTTTAGAGATGACTGCTGAGTGAGGGTAGACTATTATCTTTCTTCTTTCATGCAAGGGGGGAATCCCTTGCATGTATCTCCAAAACCAGAGCTTGTACAAAAGTCCCTGGATCATCGGCTTTCACAGGGGCAAATGATCCTAACATCTGGAGCTAAGGTCAGCCCTGGGGAAAGTGTAGTAGGTGGGATGTGAGTAAACAGAGCAGCAGAGAAATACCACAGGTTTTAGGTGGTCCTGGCTATGTTTTGCATCAGAGAACTGCACTTCAGCCATTGGAGGCAAAGGAAATGTTTTCTGGCAGTAGTTGTTGCTTTCTCAGTAGCTGTTGTGCCCAACTAAACCCACCCTTCAATTTAGGCATCTGTTATTCATTGGCAAAAAAGAAGTTCTTGTCTCCTTTTCCTTTTAAGGCTTTCAGAGATCCATAGATGGAGTACTGGCTTTACCTTTTTATTCTTTCAGTGGGACCTCTGTAGGAATGAGTTGCACAATAGGATTTGTTAATTTGTATGTCCAGGAAAACAAATAGACAACTCTGGAGTGGTGTGTTTTTATGGTATGGAAGCATTTAATTATGTCTGAGTTTTAGTGACCTGTAAAGTGTGTTGTAGTTTTAGTGACCTGTAAAATTTCTTTCAGCAGAAAAATCCTAAAGATGTTGCAAAGTACCTGGCTGTGAGTTTCTGCTGCCTGCAGTAATTGAGCCTGGGTTTTTCCTATTAAAACGTTTAGAGTTGGAAATCTTGTGTGGCAATAGAGAATCATAGAATAGTTAGGGTTGGAAAGGACCTTAAGATCATTCAGTTCCAACCCCCCTGCCAGGGGAGGGATGCCTCCCACTAAACCATGTCACCCAAGGCTATGTCCAACCTGGCCTTGAACGCCGCCAGCGATGGAGCATTCACAACTTCCCTGGGCAACCCATTCCAGTGCCTCAACACCCTTAAAGGAAAGAATTTCTTCCTCCTATCCAATCTAAACTTTCCCTGTTTAAGTTTGAGCCCATTATCCCTTGTCCTATCACTACAGTCCCTAATGAGTAGCCCATCCCCAGCATCCCTGTAGGCCCTCTTCAGATACTTGAAGGCTGCTCTGAGGTCTCAATGCAGCCTTCTCTCCTCCAGGCTGATCCGCCCCAACTCTCTCATCCTGTCTTCATAAGGGAGGTGCTCCAGTCCCCTG
>JASSUY010015239.1:0-12917 GCA_032466535.1 Forpus xanthops
CATGAGACTCAGAAAGTCCTTGGTCAGACCAAAACATTACCAAGCAGTAACTGAAAACACTGGTGTTATCAGCACAGCTCCCAGGCCTAAAATCAAAAACACAGCACTGCACCAGCTACCAAGAAGGAGAAAAATGAATGCTAATGCTGAACCCATGACAGGGCCTATAGGGATGGTGGGGAGGGACTCTTCATTAGGGACTGCAGAAACAGGACAAGGGGTGATGGGTTCAAACTGAAACAGGGGAAGTTCAGGTTAGATATAAGAAAGAAGCTCTTTACTGTGAGGGTGGTGAGGCACTAGAAATGTTGCAGATGTCCCATCCCTCAAAACCAGGCTGGATAAGGCACACACTAGATGTACCTTGAACAAGATGATCTTAAGGTCCTTTCCAAACGTGACTATTTGATGATTCTATGTTCTGGGGTAGTATTTTTAGTTCTATAATAATTTATTAAATACCAATAATATTTATTAAACACCAATAATATTTATTAAATTCACTGCTCTGCATATACTGTAGCCTTTACAGAACCAAGGCTCTATCTGCTACAAGTGCAGAAAAAATCCTTTCATTCAATAAATAATACCTCAAACTTTCTAAGCTTTTTTTCTTTTTTCCCCTTTTATATGAAACTTGAGAAAGAGGAAAAAGTAAAAACCATAGAGGACTTAGAGCACCTTGCAATGCATCTTTACATTCATCTTCCTTTAACTTCAAATGTTTGTCTCAAGACACAAGAAAATTCAGCAGATTGCCCAGATTTACTTTTGAAGGCCTGAAATCTGAAGATCATTTAGTTGCTGGATAGAAAAAAGTCTTAATAACTGTAAAAGAGACAGAGGCTCTCATTCATGTACCTAAATGAGTCTATACAGACACCAATATTGCTGGGAAAAAAAGTGATATATACACTTAGAGCTGAACATCACAGCTCCTGTTAACTTGGGCTTCATCACCAGGACAGCAAAAACAATCAGTCTAATCCACTGAACTCAAAGCTAGTTAGGCTCAGTTTTGTCATGCTCTCATTCTTATTTCAGATACCTAAGTTTCATTAAATCACTTCCTCTGATCACCCCAATGGCTTCCCTGACTTCACTTTATTGACTAAAATAGTCATTGGACTGAATTCCTTCACCATTTAAACATATTCATTTGTCATTTTACAAACACTATTGCACCTTTCAATGGATCAGTCTTCTAATTATACAGACAAAACAAAAATATGAAATAGAAAGGTAACATAGAATTTGGACACACATGAAAAATGGCCATCTAAAGAGAATCCAAAATCACGAATATGCATGACAGAGAATAAACAGCAGGAACAAGAAAGATGGACAAAGAACTTAGAGAACAATAAACCAAAAATTGCACCAACTCTGCATATAGTACAGGGCTCATCATCTATCTAAGTAACACCGATCAAAGTCTTGCACCCATAGTCTCATGTCAAGCCTAAAAATTCAATTTCTTTTATTTAAGCATACCTCAATTAAACTACATGTACCTGGCATCAACAGTTCAAATCATGCAAAAAGCTAGAGCGGGCCTTCAATGGGGAAGCATTCTTTTTAATGACTTGGGCTCAATACTAAGTTATTTACCATCACAACCTTCTGACATAAACCCCAAGACGACACATTGGGAAAAGTATCATGGTAAAAGGTTGGATCAATGCTTCCATCATTCATTTAACATGAAATGAGTAAGCAAACACAACAAGAAATCAGAAATTGTAAGATAAGGAGGAAAATCAGAATAAAAGTAAAAGACTACAGATTTCACAACAGTTACACGATGATTAACAGTGGACAACAAAAAGGGTAAAGAACAAAAGCAATCCAGCAATGGAGAACTTTTAATACAACCCATCATTGGAAACAAGCCTGAATGAGTAGTCCTACTGCACAGGAAATGTGCTGAGTCAGAAAGGAAAAGGTTGTGGGACAAACAAATTGAAACTCCTACTAACTGACAGAAAAAGGTACACTTGCTATGAATGATTCTGTGAGACTAATATAATAGAATGTGATATACGATGAGAAATCAGACAAGGGGGCATGGGTACCGCAGGCATGAGTACATGTTAATAAAACAAAACATCTTAAAATATTAAACAATGCTTTGAATTATTAAAGTAAAACTGGAACAGTTTATTCTTGTGATAAAATAATAACTATTCCCACATTCTAGAAAGCTCACAGATGAGACTGAAAAACAAGAACAACTTAGGCTGCAAGGAAATGCTGAAGGCCCTCCTGTCCAGCTCATTGCTCAAAAAAAGGCCAGCTTTGATGGCAGTTTTTCACTGCTCAAGTTTTGAAGATTTCTCTAGGTGGAGACCCCATGCTCCCTCTGGGCAACCAGTTCCAGCATATAATCACCCTCATCACTGGAAAAAAGGGAATTTTCTATTGGGAAAGTTTTCCATTGCTGCACCAACTCTGACTCTTACACTGGTCACCTCTAGTAAGAGTCTGATTCCATTTTCACTACACTTTCCCATTTAAAGACCAAGGAAAGCAATAGGAATTACCCTCAGTATTCTTCTCCTCTACAAACCCAGCAGACATAGCTCTTGAACCTGACCTCATGTGCTATACATTCCAGCCTGCCAATCATCTTAGTAACACTACTGGAATGACACCAGTACATCAGTATTTCTATTGTGCAGGGAGCTCAAAACTGGCATTGGTTCTAAAGACGCTGTCTCTCACATGCCAAATTGAGGGGAATAATCACTTTCCTCAACTTGCTGGCTACAGTCTTGTTACCACAGACAAATCAAGCAAAATCAACTCATTTCTACCAATGAGCTGACACGAGCACGCAGCAGAATTTCTCAAAGCACTCTATTTATGGAACATTGACTAAAGACTTACGTTAATCACTTCAATTATTTGTATCTACTTTGCATGCCTGCTTCCTCCTCTGCTTACCAATGAAGCTAGAATATTAATTCAAAGACAAAACTTGATCACATTAACAGAAGTATTGATGTTACTACAATTAATTCACTTAGGGAATGGATGGAATGCACATATATGCAAATAATTATTCTAAGTTCTTAGTGTACTTAAGCACTCATAAGAAATTTCCTCATTAAGAAATTACCCAAACACAAAGTTGTTTTAAATATATAATTACATCATTACTTACACAATAGAAATTAGACAATAAATCAAAATGCTCTTAAATAAATTTGTCCCTATGCAGAGACCTTCCTTAATGTAGAGCTTTAAGATCACTTTTTCTATTCACTCCTAACAATTTGGAATGCCTCTGTGAGAGTTAGAGAAAATGCTTCTGAAAAAACAGCCTGTCAGCTTCTAAGAATGAACTGTATTATGCTGTGAGTACAACCTTTGGGCATGTTCATTTCCCATGGAAAACCCTTTATTATATGTGCCATATTACCAGTAATTTAAGTCAAATTGTTTGACTAGCCACTGCAGTAGACCTATCAATAAAGCAAACAAACAAAAATGCTAAGCAAATAACTACATGCTGATTCACTTAGAGAACTGTAGAATCAACTAAGCTGGAAAAGACCTTTAAGATCATCAAATCCAGCATTTACTTCAGCACTGCCAAGGCCACCAATAATCCATGTCACTGAGGGACTCGTCTACAAGGTTTGTGAACAGTTCCAAGGACAGTGATTCCACCACAGCCCTGGGCAGCCTGTTCCAGTGCCTGAACACCCTCTTGGTGAGGAAATTGTTGCTAATATTCAATCTAAACCTTCCCTAGAGCAGCCTGAGGTAGTTTCCTCTTGTCCTGTCACTTGTTACTTGGGAGAAGAGACCGACTCAACCTCACTACAGCCTCTTGTCAGGCAGTTATAGAAAGCAATAAGGTCCTCCCCCTGAGCCTTCTCTTCTCTGGCCTAACAACAGGCCCTAAGAGACAGGGTTTACTTTTAAAGTAATATTAAAGGTAAAAAATTAACATAAAGAACAACACTGGACTAGGACCGAGGAAAACTAAGTTGTATTGTAGTTGGAGGACTTTTTACCTTTAAATGAGCGTAAAGAGGAATGGAGATTTTCAAACTACAGCAGCAAATAAACACTAATTATTAGGTTTGGGAATATAATTATGACTTGAAAACCAGAATATATAAATTATGTAGCACGAGTTCTCATCAGTGCAGAAAGGTACAGAATTGATTTATAGGTCAGTAACAGCAAAGCATTTAAACACTAAGTGGCAGAGATTTTCATTTCAATACCTCACCCCCAACAAATATGAGAAAATTGACAGTACTGCACTGTTGAACTGAGCTTATACTGAGTTAAATGTTCTTTTAAACTATTTTAGAATAGTCCATATGAGAATTATTTTCCACAAAAAATAACAGAAAGAGGAGATTTAGAAAGATACTTACCATGTTTTCTACTCGAAGCTCAAAAGGCATAGGGTTGTACACCATCAACTGAACTTCACATACATCTCCTTGGACCCACTGGAACTCTACATGAAATGATTCTAAAATTAATGCAGAAATTAACCTAATCACAGTGTCATAAAAAAACATCATTAGCTGAGCTGTCAGATTGCTCTATTATCCTATGTTTTAAATTAACACCTCCATATAATCTTCACAATCCAAGTCCAGATCACATGTACTGCAGGATACAAGCTATAAATCACAGGCAAAGCAATGGGGTAAATAACATTAATAGTGGTCCAAAACCCCAACTTTACATTGGCAAAATTAAGACAGGCATCCATTCAAAGCAGTACTTACACATGCCCTTAATGATAAACACGTAAAGTCTTATGTACTTGGAGTTAGGTACAGAGTACACGTTACCTTAGATATTTAACCCAGATAAGCAGCAACTGCATGAGGAATGAACACAACAGGAATAAGGAAATTGAAAGTAATTGGAACAAATCTTCATATAGACACAGCTGATGATATGGCGTAAATAAAAGATCCTTCTAAGTTAAGGAAACAACTGCTCACCAGCAAGATGCTACCTTAGTTTTCTCCTATTAATTTTCTTTGGGAAATACTAAAGAGATGCTGTGGGAGGAGAAGATGACACTAGGATGTCCTGAGATTGACAAAATGGGAGACTTAAGCAATAAGGAATCAGGTAACTTGTGAAAATACTCAGGAAAGACAATGAACAAAAATAAATCAGGTAGTAAGATCAACTGAAAGTACGTATTTCACAACAAGACACAGAGGTTCTACTTTAAACACACTTCATCCTGCCAAGCTCCAAATCGTTGTGCTTTTTCTGATTTAAAGAGGCAAGAAGTTTATGGAAGTGATGGCAGCAGCAAGGATGCAAGTTCTAAGGAACCGTTCAATGCAGAAAGATTATTTTACATCAGTACTTCATAACCTCTTCAGCCCATAAGGTCTTGTCTGCCTTCCACATTTCCCACAGTTAAACACATGCAACTGACATTCACTTAAAACTGAATGCGATGAGATCCTCCACACAAGCTGAGGACCAGCACCCCAAATAAACAAAGGTGGTTTAACTGGTTTGGTTAAATAAATCATTACTATAAGTTAATCTACAACATTTGTGGATTAACCTTTACTAGTTTATTCAATTTGAACATATGTTACTAACTCTTTTTTACTAGGATATTTGAAAGTGTCCAGTAAAAAATACATATATATATTATTAAGACTGTAATTCACCGTTGAAACCATCTGTACTCTAATTGTACATTCACAACCATCTACTACCTGATTACATTTTGCAAGCAATATTAGAGAGCTCAAGGGAGATGTACTTAATGCAAATGTTTAACTGCAATTAATGCTAGTGGAAATTAAAAACATACATTCTGAGATGTTAACAGGTTCTATTACTATGAAAGCTGAAAAGCAAAACTGGTGATTAAAACAAAACATTCAAAAGCACAATTCTAAGGGATGTTCTGTAAATTTCCTTTTACTTAACTGCTTATTAATGTCCACAATGTCCTATACATTCTGCAGTCCCAAAAAAAATCATTTACTCCTCAAAAGAGGTATATAGTACAGAGCTTCAAAGGGATCTAAGCACTGAAGCCCCATTATGCTTGGCTGAATCAACACAGGTACTTTGTAGTAGCCAAAGTAGGCACTTCAGTGCTTCTAAATTAATTTCTACATTATAAAAACTACCACAAGATTGGAGTGTTTTTCCTGAAAATGCTTTTATCAATATAACTGTGTAAAAAGCAACTCCGGAAAATGAGAAGAACATGTTGGAAACTATTGATTTCATTGCAGTATTCAACACAAACCACTGATTTGTCTGGTATTTTAATCTGCCTTTCCTTCCAAAAGGAAAGGATTCTAGGATCATTTAAATTTTACAGGTATGATCCCTGGAATATATTCCCTGACAACAAAAGTGATTTTCTTCTCTGCCTTGCCAATCCTAGATAGGGGTGCAGGCTGAAGTCAATCCATCATGCAGATCAATACCTGGCTTCACAGCTTGTACTGTCACTGGGGCCTTGGATTCTGTGATCACAGCAAGTCCTTCAACAAATACATCCTAATGGGTAGAGACAGGATTCACTACCAAGAAGAGCAGGAGAATGTTCGCTAGGGGCTTGGCTGATTTGCCAGTCTTGCTTTAAACTAATGAACTTGGGAAGGTAGTGTCCAAAGATGTGAAAAGTGCAATGCCCTGCACCAGCAATGACATAACCAAAGAGCCCAGTACAGGCCAAGATCTTTAGATGTCTGATGAGCAACTTTGTTGAAAGGACCTGGGGGTTCTGGTGGACAAGCTGAACAGGAACCACCAGCATGCTGCTGCAGCAACAAAGGTGAACTGCTTCCTGGGCTGCATTTGCAGGGGCACTGCTAGCAGAGACGTGATCTTCCTACTCTACTCAACCATTGTCACACCACACCTGGAGTACTGCATCCACTTCTGGTGCCCACACTTCAAGACATATGTGGACAGAATCCAGTGGAGTGCCACAAGGATGATCAAGAGGATTATGAAACAATCCCATTAGGAAAGACTGAAGGAGTTAGGTCTCTACTCCCTAGAGAAGAGAAGGCTCAGGGGAAACTTGTCAATATCCCAGTACTTACAGGGTTGCTACAAAGAGGATAGAGGCTCTCTTCACAAGGAAACAGACAGGAAAGGCAAGGGGCAATGAGTACAAGCTGCACCAAGAGAGGTTTTATCTAATAATAAGAGAAATTCTTTACAGTGAGAATGACCACTCACTGGAACAGCCTCCCCAGAGATGTGATGAGAGTCCACATCATTAGAGCTTTTCACAGCAAGTAGACAGGCTAGATTATCTTGTCTGGGCTTCCCTTCCCATGAAATGTTGAGATCTCACTAGTCACCTCAGTCTCCTTTCCAGAAGGTGTAGCTACCCGAGGCAAAATACAGCAGGGCAATGCTACAGAATTGCTTCCCTGGGGGAAAAGCTTTCGAAAGGAAAGGTAAAACCAGTTTACGTGGTCCTAGGTAAAGAGCTACATTTATAGCATCTAGTATAGGTATGACAATAGTTGCCAGATTTACTAACGGAACCACATTATGCACTCTTTCTGCTTTAGACTATCAGCACTTTAAAACAACAGAGAAAAATTTGTATCAAAATCAGCAGGTTTATTTCTTATGACAAGCATACAATTAAAGCAATTTAACCAGAAAATAATTATCCCATTTATTGTTTCCAAACAGAAAAGCTTTTTAAGCTGAAAGCATTTCCTCAAGACTTCCTAAAGAATTCTGCTTTGCTTCAGTTTGTCAGCAGTACTTGATTTCCTTTGCTCTAACAATAATTTAAGCAAAATATGGCTTATATATTTCCATGTAAGAAAAACACTGCTCATTTGTTAATGACATTGCTGTTCATTAAATACATGCAATTAAAATATTCTCATTAGTTTCAAAGTCCATTAAATTTCCCATCTCCTTTCAAAGCAAATATCTGATTCTATTTTGTACATTTCTTTGTTTGCAAAACTTAGAATGAAACATTAAAGGCTTTTAAAAGTGAACACATTCTGTATGAACTTCAAAAGACAAATACTTTACAGGAACACACACAGTTCAGACATCTCCTTAGGCTAAATAAAAACGTAAAAGGACTTACTTCCCTGTAGAATATAAAACTCCTATGGTACACAGAGCACATACACAAATCCTAACTTGAACCATTTCACAAAATGCAGGTTAAATCATAATAAGATAGCAGCTAGACGCATTTTTTCCCCTGAAAGAGAATTAAAAACCAATTTCAAAATCCCAGCCATCTCACACTGGGATTCCATGGGTGGTAAATGACCTCAGTCCAGTTTCCTATGGATTTGCATCTTTCATCCAAGAAACTGCAGCTCCTTCATCCTTGTTTCTTCATGTCCATCATGACACCATTATCAGAAAAGGAGAAACCGCAGCAGTGCATCTGTCTCAGGGCACCACACATGATAACTGGATAAGCTGGCTAGTGTTGAATAGAATGTGTCAGAACTAAGTTTTCCCTGATTTCTCATTTGCGTGAGATGGAAATAAAATGAGTTTATCTCCTCTGAAGATCAATTTGATCCTCTCTGAGACTTTATTCCTCTTCTGAATGTGAAGCTGTCGCACAGAGAACAAAGCTTTGTTCCTTCATAACTGTAGGCTAAAGAAGCTGCTTATTTCCAACACGAGAAAGCAGTGCACATATTTGGTTTCCTTGACCAAGGAATATTTTCTAATTTAACAAAACAATGGAAAATGATGAAAAATATTCTTACCTATTTTCTTACTTCGTTCTTCCCCACGACTGTGCGCAATAATTGGAGAATATATGAAGGGGCTTTTGGTTGACACATTCTGACCAAGTAGACTTTTCACTTTGTGAGGTCGGAGACTGGTTGGGAGGTTCAAGAGCTTCACCGATCTGTTGAGCAAAAAAATCATTTTATAAAGCTTTGTTTATTCTATTTTATAATAGATGGTTGTGTTAAAAATTAACTGGTAGATACTAAATGCCACTCTAAGCACCGATTAATATACATGAAATGGAAAACATGAAGTAAACACCTGAAGTACAAAAGAAAGAACTCAAGGAAATTGAAGACAAAGTTTCAGAAAGCTCTCAGAAAACAAATACTAAAGGAAAAGCATCTTCTGTAGAAACCAACAAAAGCAAACCTCACCAGAGGTGATTCAGAAGCCGTATGAATAAGTCTAGCTAAAACGCAAGGAGACTTCTAAAACCAATTAAGAGGCCAAGTGCAAGAATGCCAGAAAACCCCAACTTACTCTATGATTAATTCCCTTATTCTCCCTTCCCTACACCCACCCCCCACTGGAAAATTTAGCTCCCTGGAATTCCTTGATAATGCCACAATAAAACAGAGATATGATAAATGTTACAGTACACAATTAAGTTCTCATGTTTTATGAGGTGCATCAAAAACTGTGACAAGAGCAGCGGAGCACTAAGAAAGAAACCTGCCTCCCTCCACTATAAAGGACATAGAAACAACTTAAGATTTATTTAAGAAATTATAATATCAAAATCACCTAGAAACAGGATGTTCAGAGAAGCTGTCCCATCCCTATAACTGTTCTAGGCCAGGCTGGATGGAGGTCAGAGCAACCTGCTCTAGTGGAAGGTGGATGAGCTAGTGGAACTGGATGAGCTTCACAGTCCCTTCGAAGCCAAACCATACCACAATTCCATGATTCTGTTAAGTATCTTCACTTTGAAAAGCAGATAAGTATTCTTTATTAAAACAATTTTGTGTCATTTACAGGATAGCACTGAAGTCATCCACCTGCCAATGCTACAGAATCATACCTTACTTCAAAACAAGGAGCTGTTATTGAGAGCATGAAAAGTCCTCAGCACAGTTATAAAACGTACATGCATACAAGAAAAACAAGACAATGAGCTACGGCTGAAAAATACCAAAGCTGCAAGAGCAGCACTACACAGGTATGTTATCTCTCCAATATTAAACACCTGAGAAGAAGTTACTAGACCACACTAAAAGTATCTTGGAACAAGAAATAAATTACATTCATGTATTACCTGCTGGTGACAGTGTCTGCATCATAATCAAATGCAAAATAAGAGACATGAGCCTCAAGAATAAAGAATAACTGTGACACATTCCTGAATATTTCATAATTTAAAACCTCCTCCTATAGGATTATGCTACAAATTAGAGCACAATGTAAAGCCAAACAAAATAATGATACTTATTTGAGGAAGTAAACATTAAATATCATAAAGCAGTAATAAAAAACAATCTTAATTTACAGAGTGAGAAGTGCTTTGGCTCATCCATCATTATTATATAATACTGATTGTATAAATCAATATTTATATAAGTTTTAGTAAGCTTTATCTTAATGCATGACAGTGGAAGGAATATTCTTGAACCACATCAGCTGTACCCTCACAGGTCATACACAGAACATGGTAAATCATTTAATTTCTTTGCATGAAGAGCTTCAATAATGCACCTTTTCCAATCCCTGGCCTAGTCTGACTGAAACCAAATGAGTGACAACTAGGAATTACAAGATTATTTCACCAGCGACCCAAAAAGATCAAAAGCTTGTAGCTGGAAAAAGTTGCATTAACTGAAAATGACTTTGCTTCAAGGGGAAATGGAGAGAAATAAAAAATGCCAGTCAGTGAAAAGGAACAAAAGGAAGATGAAGACTGGCCTCAAGTAAATTTAAAGTCGTAACAAAAGTGTATAGGGACAACTACAAGACATCATTGGTGAAAAAGAATAAAATTTTTTCTTTATTCAAATATATTAGTAAGAAAATAAGTTTTAACACAGGTAAATTATGAAAATGGGAATAGTGAATACTCATCTATTAGAATAGAAAGGCAATCAATTATACTGGGTTTTGAGAAAATACCAGCTGATGATTTCATACTATGTTCTAATGGAATGCTTCCCAATCCAACATGCTTTTAATTTATGCAGTTTCATTGAAAGAAATAAAAATTCATCAAGCAGCTTTCCAGATTGCTCTAAGGATGGTGGAGAGGGACTCTTCATCAGGGACTGTAGTGACAGAACAAGAGGTGACGGGTTTAAACTCATAAAGGAAAAGTTTAGGTGAGATATTAGGAAGAAGTCCTTTACTGTAAGGGTGGTGAGGCACTGGAATGGGCTGCCCGAGTAAACAACAAATGCTCCATCCTTGGCAGTGTTCAAGGCCAGGCTGGACAGAGCCTTGGGTGGCATGGCTTAGTGGGAGGTGTCCCTGCCCACGGCAGGGGGGTTGGAACTGGATGATATTAAGGTCCTTTCCAACTCCAACCATTCTATGATATGACCAAGCAAGTAGTTAAAAGGCATGATGCACACCAAAAAATGAAAGTCTATAACAAATAATACTTATATAAAGGACAGGCAGATATTACATACTAAGTTAACATGAGTAATGGAATATAACGGTTTTGCCAAGCCATATCTCTTCTATCGCTTTACAGGCAAGGGTGAGAAAAGGTAACAGTGTGACTATGTTCCAATTTCACTGTTGCATTTCAGTGTTCGACAGTATTTTGATTAAAAATTCTGCATTGAAATTAAGCACCCCCTATTAAATGGATTAAAAACTAGTAGACCACGAATGCCAAAAGGAAACAGAAGTCGTTATTGTCAGTAAATGTGGATGTCTCTAGAGGGCTCTATCGTGGACTAAATCATAAACTTAGATTATCCAACATTGATCAAAACCATATTTCCACACACTTAGAATTTATGTCTCAAATATTAGCATGATGTAGCTGAAAGAGCTTTGTACTCCTGCACCATGGCTATCTTCCAACTAGCCGCACAACTCTACAGCACGCTATATCTGCTGTGTAGATGTAAATGGAGGCTTTATGTACAGACAACTAGTATTTTGTTGATTACCGATTTTTATCACTTTGGCTTTTCTAGAACTTTCAAAAGACAAGAAAAGGGAGAGGAGGAGGAGAGCACAAACAGAAATTCTTCACTGTTAAATACTGCTGGCGCTGGGTTCCTCACTCCATGGCAAAACAATACCAACTATGCTCAGTGTTCTGAGTGCAGCTGGACCAGCACAAGCTAATGGTGAAAATGAAGCACCTGGACAGTGAGCGATTTCTTAAAGCCAGGCCTAGGAATAACAAATAATGATAATGTGTTTGTCCCTTTCTCTCAGCATACAAACATAAATGCCTCTATGCAAACATACGTAGCATGGGGACTAACCAAGAAGTTAAGAGACATCTGCATGCCCTGCAGAGCTATGATCTTATTGGCATGTTTGGATGGCTCCTATGACTGGAGCATTAGAAGGAAGGATACAGGCTCTACAGGAAGGACAGGCAGGAAAGACAAGGAATGAGTGTTGCCCTCTATGTCAGTTATCACCTGGAGTGCATGGAGCTATGCTCTGGGATGGAAAAGGTGCCAACCAATAGCATAAGGGTCAGGGTTAAAAGGAGAGCAAGAAAAGATGATGTTGTATGGGGGTCTGCGCCAGGCCACATATTCAAGAAGCCAATGGAAAATGAAACTATACAGTCCACACAGGCCACTCATTCAACTCATCCTAAACAAGATACCTAAATTACGTTAGAAAAACCTGGCAACAACTATTTATGTGCCTTGACTGCAAATATGATCTAGGACAGCCAAATATGACTAGTTCAGCCAGTATACATAGAATTTTTTGTAAAAATAAATCAACTGCAAGGTCAGCTGATAATCACAGAATCATAGAATAGTTAGGGTTGGAAAGGACCTTAAGATCATCCAGTTCCAAACCCCCTGCCATGGGCAGGGATACCTCCCACTAAAAATCATGTCACCCAAGGCTCTGTCCAACCCGGCCTTGAACACCACCAGCAACAGAGCATTCACAGTTTCCCTGGGCAACCCATTCCAGTGCCTCACCACCCTTACAGTAAAGAA
>JASSUY010015240.1:0-20213 GCA_032466535.1 Forpus xanthops
TGTGTATGATGCGTAAATATCGTACACTGCAGTAGATTAAATGAAACATGATACTGCAATATACTTTTGTCTATGTATTATCTTGTGGAGGAAAAAAAAAAACAAAAACAAATGAACAATCAAACAAACAAAACAAAACAAAACAAAACAAAAAAAAAAACAAAAAAAACCACAAAACCAAACCAAGAAAACCCTAGCAACCAACCCAAACCTATATACTATGTCTACCATCTAGTGATAAAATTACTAGTTTATCCATTTTATTTCAGCTGTACTTATGAAACGTCTCAACAAATGAGGTAGGGAAATAATTAGTGAGAAAAGAAGTATTTTGGACAGAATATGTAAAACTCCATAATGATTTTTCGGCCTAAGGGAGTTATCAGGAGTCCAGGGAAGTACATCAGTGTAAACCAAAAAACTGTTAGGGCATAGAAAGCAATTAGGAACTTGGATACAAATTTTGCAGCCCCGGGAAGAACATTTGTCTTTCATGGTGGATTTAAACAGCTTCAGCTATTCACACACATCCTTGTGTTTGTGAATGTGGAAAACGATTGCATACTAACCAAAATATACTGTGTTAATGAAATTTAATATTTAGGGTAGTTAGAAACAGAAATAATAATACACAGTGTAAATATAAAATGTGAGGTTTCTTATAGAATCATAGAATAGTTAAGGTTGGAAAGGACTTTAAGATCATCTAGTTCCAACCCCCATGCCAGAGGAAGGGACACTTCCCACTAAACCATGCAACACAAGGCTCCATCCAGCCTGGCCTTGAGCACCACCAGGGATGCAGCATTCACGACATCCCTGGGCAATCCGTTCCAGTGCCTCACCACCCTTACAGTAAAGGATTTATTCCTTATATCCAATCTAAACTTCCCCTATTTAAGTTTTAACCCCTTACCCCTTGTTCTATCACTACAGTGAAGAGTCCCTCCCCAGCATTCCTATAGGCCCCCTTCAAATATTGGAAGGCTGCTATGTGGTGTCCACGCAGCCTTCTCCAGGCTGAACAGCCCCAACTTTCTTAGCCTGTCTTCATAGGGGAGGTGCTCCAGTCCCCTGGTTATCCTCGTGGCCCTCCTCTGGACTTTTTCCAGCAGTTCCATGTCCTTTTTATGTTGAGGTTACCAGAACTGCACACAGTACTCCAAGAGAGGTCTCACGAGAGGAGAGTAGAGGGGCAGGATCACCTCGCTCAACCTGCTGGTCACACTCCTTTTGATGCAGTCCAGGATATGGTTGACTTTCTGGGCTGCAAGAGCACACTGCCACTGGCTCATGTTCATATTTTCATCAACCAACATCCCCAGGCCCTCTGCAGGGCTGCTCTGAATCTCTTCTCTGCCCAACCTGTAGCTTTGCCTGGGGTTACTCCAGCCCAGGTGGAGGACCTTGCACTTGGCGTGGTTAAACTTCATCAAGTTGGCATCAGCCACACGTGTCAAGGTCCTTCTGGATGGCATTCCTTCCCTCCAATGTATCAAGCAAACCACAGAGCTTGGTGTCATCGGCAAACTTGCTGAGGGCACACTCAATCCCGCTGTCCATGTCACTGACAAAGATGTTGAACAAGACCGGTCCCAACACCGGTCCCAGAGGGACACCACTTGTTACTGGTCTCCAGCTGGACATTGAGCCATTGACCACAGCTGTTTACGTGCTGCCATCCAGCCAGTACTTTATACACCGAGTGGCCCATGAATCAAATTGATGTCTCTTCAACTTAGAGACAAGGATGTCATGTGAGACTGTGTCAAATGCTTTGCAGAAGTCCAGGTAGATGACATCAACTGCTCTACCCTTGTCTATCACCTCTGTAGCCCCATCACAGGAGGCCACCAAATTGGTCAGGCGGGGTTTCCCCTTAGTGAAGCCACGCTGGCTGTCACCAAGCACTTTGTTGTTTTTCATGTGCCTCAGCCTGCTTTCCAGGACAATCCGCTCCAAGATTTTGCCAGGCACAGAGGTGAGGCTGACTGGTCTGTAATTCCCTGGCTCATCTATTTTCCCCTTCTTGAAAATGGGGATTATATTTCCCTTTTATATCTGTTTCTGAGTGACTTCTCTTTTTTCCTCCTGCATCTGCATTGCGAGAGATGCAGGAGGTCATTTGTTATGCTTATTCTGTAGGTAAAAAAAGTTTCTTTTACAGTGTCGTCTATGTAGAAAATATTACTAAGCATGAAAGCAAAAATTAAATGTATACTGTCAGCTTGCTTGACTTTTTAATATTTTTTTACAATTTTGACTAGTTTTATAAATAACAGGATGTGAATTTTGCACATCTGTGCCTGCCAATTGCCATGCTTTGAGTAATGTGCTGTTTCTTAAAAGAATTTGAAATTTATTTTCTAACAATATAATCTTAATAAAAACTGCATAAAGCTGTGTCCTAGAAATGAAAATAAAGCATATAATTTTTAATAAAGAAGCAGCATTTCGTTGCTTTAAAATTTATGCTTTCAGCTGTTTCCTAAGTATCCTATCTTGTTCTGAGGAATTATCTGAAATAAAAAAAAAGATTTCAAAAGAGAATTTCTTGCACTGTGTATAACTATAGTTGAACTCAAGTGAGGTTTTTGCTGTATTTATAAGAATCATGACCAGTAGGGCAAAAAAATTTGCTACTAATAAAATATTATAGCGTTCTAAACCTATTTGCAATACAGAACTCTTACAGCCTGCTTCCTGAAAAATTGGTCTGTTGTTTCAGTCTGAAACACCAAACTGATAATCAGTTTTAGAAACCATGACCATGCCTAAAATCAAAAGAAAACCTAACAGACTTCTAGGTTCACAATATAGTTGGGATTTAGGCAGATTTTTTAATTCACTTATACATTGCTCGATTTAGTAATGCTTTTGAAATTTGCAGTTAAGTGTATATACTAAATTAAAATATGAGCACTCTCTTAAAATCCTTGATTTGTTACAGCATTTTGAGTGTAGTTGAGTCTAAATGTAGCTAAAGTTATTTACTAGGAATGCTAATATTAACAATAAGGTATTTTTAAGGCAAATTATTTAATTACTTTCAGAAAAATAAAAGAGAACTACAGGTGGATACAGAGCCTGTGATGGTTTATTCTTATAGTTTCCTATGTCATTTTGTTTAAAGTTTTGCTATTACAGCATACTAGTACACAATAAATTGAGAACAGTGCATTTGGTGTTTAGTGAGTATTTACTCAGATTTTGGAGTAATAGGATTCTTTAAGGCCCTGAGACTTCCTGCAATATTTCTGTGTTTTTGTGATATGAAGTAGGAAAAATATAAAAAATAGGAAGTATTGTAAATACTGTAGTACTTGGGTAATAAAAATCCTCTGAACAGTAGAGTTAAAAAGGTACTGATGATATAAGTGTGGTGCTGTTTAGGTTACGATTCGTCTCAGGTGCCTTCGATCATCTACAGCTTACAGTTCCAATGTAAGTTCTTCAGTTGGAATACATGAACACTTTTGCAAAGGCTATTATTGTTGCTTTGAGAAACACACAAAGGAATTCCAAAGCCCCTTTGTTGTTGGAGGTGTTGTCAGGATGCCAAGTTCTCCCCAGGGTCTACAACTCCTGCCCCCATGCCTTGAGGTCCAGTGGCCAGACTCTGGCCAGCTCCAACTTGGCTAGAGCTGCCTGTGAGCTGGCACAGGTGGCTTGGGTTAGGCAGTATGAAACAGCTGTGTTATGAGACAGAGCTATTAGCTTGGACCCTTGCCCTTCATCTTTTCCGAAGATACGTTATAGGTAGGACTGTGGCTAAGCCTTTACTTTGCTGATCCTGACGTTACCTTGCTGACTTCATGTAGATGTGTCTTGGCAAGTGATCACAGGGCTGTGATTTTTACCATGAACCCTTGAAATTTAGGGTCCTGATATACAAATGTCTATTTTATGAGTATCTTCCTATCTACAGGTCTGTACCTGATGGATATGAAAATAGTTAATTTCTATTCAGATTTAATTTGGCCTCCTGTCATTATTACAAAGCTTTACAATTGTGCAGTGTAGCTTTTTTTTTTTTTTTTTCTTCCTTTTAAATACTAAAATTCTAATGATTGTATTAAGGTTAGTGTCGGCCCCTTCCCACCCTGGGATATGCAAACACACCGATCTTTAGTTCCAGTTCACCAGTATTTCTGGAACTTAGGCACTTCTGTGCAACTTCCTTTTGTAGCCATGGAAAGCCAGCAGCCACACAGATCCTTTATATCTTTTTTCCTTCAATGCAATTGTTCTCTCCTACGCTGAGGATAAAGGATGGATCTCTAGTATGGTTATCTTCCCTTACAAGGGTGCTGTGTAGTAGGGTGCTTTCTTTTCTCTCTATTGTATATTTATGTAAGGAAGGAGGAGGTCTGTTCCTGTTAATTAGCAAGAACAGATAATACTTTTTTATATATGCTGTAACCTGCCAACTGAAAGAGTCCATTTCATGTGAATGCTTTTTTTTTTTTTCCTTCCCCCCCAAAAAAGGTGTTTCAGTTACTTTCAGCAATGTTAGGGTCCCTGGCAAAGTTGCTACAGAGGAACAAGGCTTTGAAAAGTTCTAAGAATTCCAGTACCACTTTTGATAAATGAAAACAGCTATCAGTAACGCATTAGTGCATTATAGGACTTTCAAATCACTGATGAATCACGTATGGCGTGAGGATAAATGTGCTGAAAAACACAGTGAGAGTCTGTTTGCTCCTGACATGCTAACTTCAACTGAAAATAGTGTTTTAGAAACATGGAAGGCCTTGCCTTAATTTTCAAGATATACTACTGAAAGGAGTTTGTAAGTCACCTAATCTAGAAGCTTGATTGTATTAAGCAACTGTGTTCACTAACACTGTTCATGAATTGATCAGATTCCTCTTACAGCTTTAATCCCCAAACCTTTGTATTATGTACACATGTTTAAAGTATCTTTCCAACTATAGATTAACTGCATGTACTACGTATCTGTATAGTCACAATACAGCAATAAGCGTGCTAGGAATTAATTCCTAGATTGTTGCAATAGCTGTCATAAAAGAGAGAGACTATGGAAGAAGATGATTCCCTGATCATGTTGGAATCCTATTATCTTTCAAGTTCATAGCAAACTCTAAAGAAATAGAATTATGATATATTTTCTCCTTCAGTCTGCATCATTCATCAGAAGAGATTTGACTGATGCCAATTTGCTTTTACTGAAATTAATTCTTACGTGAACAGCGCAGTTGTTTTGGACACGTGTGAAAAGAACTTGCCTGCAGAACGCACAACACATGAAACTTCACACGGAACTGATTTTTCTGGTATCAGAAGCCTGGTTAAATGCTTAAAATAGTAATTAAGTGTCATGATTGATAAATGACCAGTAGCTTTGTATCATCTTGATATTGCATGCTACAGTACAGAAATATATTTGTATTGATTTGACTATGTCGCATTAGTGACCAGAACCTAAAAAATTCTTTTATCCACAGTAACTAATAAAAATTACAAATTCAATGGAATGTATTTCCTACATCCTTGACTGTAACAGATTGTCTTCCTATATCCTTGATTATTTAATAGAGGAAAGCATTTACTGCATTTGCTGAAGTAATTTATTAAAAGCAGCTAAGCTGTATTTTATTTTTTTTCTAGGAATGCTGTCTCAGTAATAGTGTGGAGAGATCTGTGCTGGAACTAAGACTGTGTCCATGGAACAAAATTTTCCACACTAAGCGTATAAAACTGACTCAGTCTTGTAGCTCAGCTTAGACAAATTTTTTATTTGGGGATCAATGCTTTATAAACACAGAAAGTTAATATAGTAAGTTGGATTATTCTTGGCTTAATCATTGGTTATGAAAAAAGGAAGGACAAGAAAAATCACTCTAGAAATTCTTAGATTTCAGATTATCAAAACCAGTGATAACACAAACACAGCCTTCTCAAAAAAAAAAAAAAAAAAAACAAAACCTGGACAGAAGAATTAACGATAGGAATCCATTGTAAAGAGTACGAATGTTTCATATTGCCATGGGATATACCAGTCTCTAAAAGTAGTTTCATCTCCCTAACTGTAGGGATTTCAGAAAAAGAATCCTGAAAAGACTTCTGAGTTGTTTCTTTACTCTAAAGAATACAAAAATCCCTCAGATGAGATAATACCTTTTTCCCCAGAACTCTACATTACACTTCCATCAGAAATGTTAGACATCTGGTGTGCAAAATGTTCTTTCCTACTTACCTGCCAACAGTGGCACATGCAGTAGAAACCACTTGATTATGATGTGAAAACAAAAGCGCTTTTATGTAAAGAACAATTTTTTTATGGTCTTTTTCATTGTGCAGTATCTCCTGCCAAATCTAAAAAAAATTGCCTCTTTCAAAGAAGATTTGCTAATACTAGAAATGCAAAATCTTGTAGTAACTCATTTTCTCTGTTACTGCAAATCTGATCTTCCCCGGATATTTATGGTGCCATTCTTAGCTCAACATCAGTCTGACCAAAAGTATGTGGTCTATTTTAGGTGCTGAAAGAGGGACTGAGGGCAGAGAGATTTATTTCAAGTTCAAAGGTAGAAGCCCAGGAAATAGCTTCAGAATAAATGAAATGCCTATTAAGTACAACCAGTTCTCTTGCTTCAAATGTCAATTAGAGCTTTAATGTTTTCCCTAGGGACTGAAGTAGTTTTATTTCAGGTGCATTGTTCTATTGCAACTGTATAGAATAAAACTAATATTTGTTGAGTAAATAGTTAAACGTAGGTATCACTTAGAACTTGTTCTATCTCCAGTGAGTAAATAGGAATTGTTGGTCAATATGACCTGTATCATATTTTAGTGCTTAGATTAAAAAACATAATAAGAATTAACACAAAGTAATATTTAGGCTTGAATGCTTGATACTTAGATTTGGTTATGTTTGCCAAAAAAAGTTAAGCTTCACTACACAAAACGAATTTTTACCATGTGTAGGTTTTTTGGTTTTCAGTATAGAAATAAAATTAATGCAGGTATTATTCATCACTGTAGACTCAAATGAAAAATGTATGCATCAGACAACTGCATTTCTTTAGCCACTTCTGATTCTAAGAATTTTCTGTGTTTTATAATTTGAAATATTTGCAGTAGACGTGTTCGATTTTTTTCTTTAAAAATACTTTGTCACTATCTTAATACATTATTCATGGTCTATGTTTGCTTTATATTTAATGTAAGTGCAATTCTCTATGTTCATACTCTCTGAACTAACTTTTTTGTAATATAAAGAAAGTTACTGGCGTATTAGTCTGGCCACTAAGTTGAACGTTGCCAAGAAGGCCATTAGCAAATATCTGAGTTTCTTATCTGTGTGTTCATGCAGTTGTAGGCATCTCTTATATGTAGCTTAAGTTTAAAATCAGCCTAAAAAGGAAATTATTGTATATAGATGAAAAAGTAGATACAAGAAACATGCTTCACCTTCTTATTAAATGTATTCAAATGTTTCTTAAATGCATATTAAATAAGAATTTCTTATTATGAGCTACTTATTTTGGAATTACAGTGAAGTAAAAATAGAATTTAGTTAAAGTTTAATTTGGTTTTAAATCAATAAAATAATTTCAGTCTAAAATTCTAATCATGCTATGAAATGCTATTTTCTTTATGCTGATTGATTCAATGTACAACTGTATTAATGCTCATACTGTATATTGACAAGGAGAATTAAACTTTTTTCCACAGCTCCTCCCAACAGTCTATTTGCACTAAGAAGTAGGATGTGGAAGTAATGTTTTTCTTACACTAGTGTTTTGGAGATTTCTTGCTGCAGAAACTAATTTGAACGCTAATACCTAATCATGAGGAGGAGGAGAACTCAAGGCACTGTACTGTTCAAGAAAGTGATTTATAGTAATATTATTTGCCTTAGTACAAAAAAAAAAAAAACAAAAACAAAAACAAAAACAAAAAAAAAACCAAACTTAAAGGACCTGAAAGTAATTTTTAAACAAATCTATTTTGCATTTCCTTCAGTACTCATCTTGTAGTATTAAGGACTGAAAAAGTGTATTATCTCACTCTGTGGGATTTCACAGAACTTTGTTCTTTACTCAGCTTCTTGGAATCTTTATTTCTACATCAGTGCTTTCTTTTTAATTGGAGAAAATGCTGGGGAGAAATATTCTTAAAAGGTAGTTAGGCATTCAGAGCAGCCCTGCAGAAAAGGACTTGGGGGTGTTGGTCAATAAGAAAATGAACATGAGCCTGCAGTGTACTCTCACAGCCCAGCAAGCCAACTGTCTCCTGAGCTGCATCAAAAGGAGCATGACCAGCAGTTTGAAGGAGGTGATCCTGCCTCTCTCCACTCTGCTCTCGGGTGACCTCACTTGGAACATTGTGTGCAGTTCTGGTGTCCTCAAAAGAAAAGGACATGGAACTGCTGGAACAAGTGCAGAGGTGGGCCATGAGGATGATCAGGGGACTGGAGTACCTCCCGTATGAAGATAGGCTGAGAAAGTTGGGTCTGTTCAGCCTGGAGAAGAGAAGGCTACGTGGAGACCTCATAGCAGCCTTCCAGTATCTGAAAGGGGCCTATAGGGATGCTGGGGAGGGACCCTTCATTAGGGACTGTGGTGATAGGACAAGGGGTAACAGGTTCAAACTTAAAAAGGGGACGTTTAGATTGGATATAAGGTAGAAATTCTTTACTGTAAGGGTGGTGAGGCACTGGAATGGGTTGCCCAGGGATGTCATAAATGCTGCATTGCTGGCAGTGTTCAAGGCCGGGTTGGACATAGCCTTGGGTGACATGGTTTAGTGTGAGATGTCCCTGCCTGTGGCAGAGGAGTTGGAACTAGGTCATCTTAAAGCTCTTTCCAACCCTAACTATTCTATGATTCTATGATTCAGTGTTTACACTGGTTAAAATAAGATTCAATTTTAACCACTTCTCTAGCTCTTACAGATGAACTTTTCTTATTTTCGCATGGATAGTGCTAATGTCATAGAGGTCTGTGACTATGGTTATTAGTCATGGACAGAGATTTGTATTGTATGCCCTGCTGTACTGGTAGCTCTAAAGGCTAAGAGATTAAAAGCATTAAAATCTGCAGTAAGTGACAAGAAAAGGTGTTAAATTTTTCACATGAAAATACCATATATAGGCTCAGCATTTTTCTCAGTTATATTTGTTCCCTTCAAAATCTTCTTTCTGTAAAGAATTTTAGCCCTGCAGTTCATGTGGGCGGAGGGTGTTGGTTTGGATATTAGAAAAATTTCATGACCAGTAGGGTTATCAAGGACTGAAACAGGCTCCCCAGGAAGTCATCATCCCTGAAGACAGTTTCAAAGACATGTAAACATGGTGCTTAGGGACGTGGTTTAGTAGTGGACCTGGTAATGTTAGCCTAGAAGATTCAATTACTCTGATTTAAGTACTGATTACAATACAAGATCCATCACTGGGAAGAAATGACTGTTGAAATCATACAGCAACTAGACAAAAAAAGAGTATGAAAAAAAAAAAGAATCTGCTAGTAATGTAATAAGTATACCGCACAAAATTTTATCTACAAGCACAATGAGCCTTGGTTCTTGGAGAAGCAGCTGTAATGTGATTTGAGAGAAACCTGCATAGTCAGATGATTTTTTTGGGAAACATTAATATTTTGCCTTTAGAACACTACATTCTGCAGAGAAGTTATAATTTGACACCACTGAGTATCAATTAGGTTGAATGCTTTGTGAGAGGTACTCGAAGTAGCATTTTTTACTGTAAAGGTGATGAGGTACTGGAATGGATTGCCTATGGAAGTTGTGAATGCTCCATCCCTGGTGGTGTTTAAGGCTGGGTTGAACAGAGCCTTGGGTGACATCATTTAGTGGGAGGTGTCCCTGCCTATGGCAGGGGTGTTGGAACTGGATGATCTCAAGCTCCTTTCCAACCCTAACTATCCTATGATTCTATTCTATAACTCTGTGATTCTGAGGAAGTACTCTGAAGCGCCTGAAATTGCATTTTCTGTGGCATTCATTTCATGGCAGTATCAGCAGATAGAAGTAGGAAATAATCAGTTATTAAGGGAGGGCTTTTTTGTTTGAATATAAAGTTCTTATCTTTTTCAAGTATGAATATAAATTTTTAATATGTGTGTGTATACCTGTATGTATAAAATATGCATGTATGTTGGCAATCCAGAAAGTGATCGGAGTGATTAAACACCAGGTTCTTAAGTACTCTTGCATGGCAGAATAGTGAAGGAAAAACAACCTTACTTCTTGCATCTGAAAACCAAACTGTGGTAAGAGCAATTTCCAGTATATTTACTCAAGAAATCACATGAGTAGAGACAAAGCTATTTCAGGTCCACAAGCAGAAAGCAGAAGAACCCATTTTAGTACGTGGCATATACATCCTGGGAAAACATAGAACTGTCCCAGCGTACATTTTCTATTAATGTAGTTTAAATGGATAGTTAGGCACTTCTTTAAAAAAAGGAAATTATTTACTTAATCTGCAATTTACAGATTTATGGCTTTTCCCCATCAATTTTTTATACTATCTAAGTGTAAGACAAAGAACAACTGATTCTCCTGATGCTTAAGAAAAAGATTGAAGTGATAATTGTAGTGTTTCGTGTTAAATAAGAGTTACATCAAGTATGTATTATGTGAATATCTTCTGGGTGTCTTTGTTATAAAGAGTAAGGTTGCTTCAAATGTAGTTTTAGTGCCAAAACTAGTTATCATAACTTCATGATTGTCTCTTTTAAACTAAGACTGTGTGTTTTTATTATTCACATTCATGTCAAATTCTGTTGTTGAATATTCTTTGCCTCTAAACTACCTGCAAGTTTTATAGACTGAATAATGGAACTTGTAATTTCTTCTTTTGGGATTCTTTCTAACTCTGGGGTATTTAAGTGGAGGTGATAAATAAAGTGTAGCGGATTCCAGAGAGGGTTGATTTTATGATCTGTAAGTGCAGCATAATGACATTTTTCTGTGTAATTTTTCGTGTCTGTCAGTCTCCATGCATTCTAATATGCTCGTTGCTTTCTTAATCATATTCAAATGCAGGAAAATTAACAGAATAATGATATTATTTCTCAGCTTTCTAGTCAGTTAATTTAGATGCCTTTGAGGTGTTAGTGGCCTAAACTTTTCCTCCATTCATTTCAATGGACTTTGCATCAGTGTATCTGATTTTATCACAAAATGTGGTGAACTGACACGATCAATTTAGGGGAAGTTCCAAAATCAGCACGTTGGCCTCTGTGACCTGTGTGTGCTGGCTACAAGGATTTTAAATAATTTAAAAGGAAAGCAATATCTCAGTAAGAAAGAATAAGCTGAAGAAGTTGCTTTTTTTAAAAAAAGTACCCTATGAGTGCTGCCAAGTGCATGCTTATCTTGCACATCCTATGATCAAATCCGTGTAGGTTTTTAACTTGGATAATAAATAGCATCCCTATTTGAAAAAACTCATATTCTTTTGTTGCATAGTGAATCCGTCTTGAGATCACTGTTGTTAAAATAATATGGTATTAAATATTCAGTGTTTCTTTACAGCGCACATTTCATTTATGCCTATTTCATTTAGAAATAATCACAACTATCTGACTTCCGTGGACCAATATATGACATGCTTGAATATGTTAATGCTAGGAGTCTTGGAATCCTTTTTAATAAATACAGATTGTTACATTTAGGTCTATTGGACTATTTTTTTTGCTACTAAATTTTTTCTCTTCCCTCCCTTCTCTCCCCCCCCCAACAGCCTATTCAGAGTTAGCTGGCCTTCAGAAAGGGAGTACTTTGAAACAGTTTCTGATGAAGTATATTCATAATCAGTATTCTTGCCGACTGTTGATTCCCTAATGTCAGATGAATTCAACTTGGATTCATCTATTTCTTAAGACAGTCAAGTATGAAAAGAAAAAACCCCAAGCATATAGAACGTTTAGTTACTTCAGAGTGTTACTTGGAGGTGAATTCAGTTTTATTGTGACTTATATTTTCTTTACAGTATTTATGTACATGTATTCTTCCTCAGATCAGTGTAAAGATATTAATACAAAAAACCTGAGCTTATGACTCAACAAATTATAACATTTTTAGGAAGAATGTAATACCTTGAGTAAAGGTAGGGGTTTTCTCATAGTCTAAACGCTATTTGTCAAAATATATTTATTTTTCATTTTAGATTGTGCTTATTCATATTTTCCATGTGGAGATATAAATATATGTACATATATATATTTATATATTCCAGTATACATATGTTCCCTGCAGAATCCTGATTAGGCAAATACATTTTAAAGGCAAAAATTACCTGCCCTTTAAAGAAGGCTCTACATGTCATTAAGGCAACCAATTTTGCAGCTAATGTAAAACTTCATAGGGATAGATTATAAAAAGAAAAAAAACCTCTTGTGATGACAGAGCATTTCACTAATATATCACACCTGAAACTAATGATTAATTCTATTGGATAATTTTAATGAATTTTAGTATAGCTTCAAGGCAACACATACAGTCATTTTCAGATTTCTCATTTTAATAGCCGTCAGCAGACTGTGTCTTAATGGCATTTTGAAAAAGAATAGTGAAGGAGTTATAAGAGTGGATAAAATGTGTATTCTCACCTGCATGCTGTGGTGTATGTGACTCTAGAGTCTAAACAATGTATAAAACACAAAACAGTAAGAGTTAAGTGTTCATGAGTTAGTAATAACGCAAGAACTCATATAGTAAGATGGAGTGTTGCACAGATGCATCATTTTGGCTATATAATGCAATTTAGCCTCAACAAGTTTTATTAGCTTAAATAGATTGAGTATTATAACAAGAATGAATTTAAACGTATTTTTCTCCCAGTTGTGGAGCTAACAAGGGTGTTCAAAGCATGTGCAGGTCAACACACATTCTATTGACCAGCCGTTTCTTCAGTCTTCCTCTTCTTACCATAGTATTTCCTAATTAGAATATTTCAGATTTTCATTATCTCATCTTCTCTTTATTACAGCACAGTTTCAAGTCTTAGCACAGTGAATCAGGGAGGGGGTAGTTGAGTGCTTGTTGTTGTTTTATTTTTTGGTTTTCTTTTTTATTTCTTCCTAGCAAATCTAGACTTGGGGGGTGGGAGGGGGTGTGGGGGAATAGCTGCTTCCTTCCCATTATCACTGATACAGCATTATCCTTCTCATATGTCATAACGATGAAGTTTCATTTAGTGCATTTCAGTCATGTTTTGCAAAGCTTTATATATATATACACTGAGCTATTAACATTTAGATGAGTATCTAGAGTGAAAAGTCATCTAAAAAACACCAAACCCCTGGTCAGGTTCCCCAGAATTGTTGATGTTCATAATTCTTAAAACTTGGTAGTATGAGCATTTGAAGTAATGTAATTTAGCACTCAGAAACAATAGATATATTTTGCCTCTGCTTCATTCTCTAGATTCAGTTTACATAAGGGAGCACAAGAGGGTTGTGTCAATACAAACACAGCAGTGTATCTCTTTTAGTGCTTGGCCAAAATGATGTCTTTCATGTTTTAATATGAACTTTCTTTCCCGTATCAGAAAAAGAAGTCATATCAATGGAAAAATATAATAATAATCAGAATAAAATCTGTTAGATTATTATTAATGGATTTTTTGAAGCAGAATAGACAAATCAATGAGAAAAAGTATACATAAGATACAGGTTGTGAATGATGAAGTGTGATCAAATGAATCCATGCTGCATTTTAAACAAAGTTGGGACAAAGTATTTTGTATTCAGGTAGCTACGGACCCACCTATGTATACGTTGTTCAGATGGTGGAATTCTGCTAAGTCAATTACTTCCCATCTTCCTCTCTAGTGCTGCTATCTAAGTTTAAAGAAAACGTGCATGGATTTTGCTCTCTTAACAGCTGCAGTAATATTGAACCATTCTACCCTGGTTTAATGAACTGGTCTAATCTCACATTTTTTGAATTAAACTCTGTGAAACTTCAGCTGGCATTGACAGCAACCTTGACTTACATTCTAAAGTAGACAACATTTAGGAAAATCCCCTTATCCATCAAAGGGATAGCCATCATCAGCTAGGTGAGAAGTAGAACTGTCCTCCTGCCCCTATTAAAAAGGCATGAGTATAAATTTGGTAGGATCTGGAAACTGAACGGTGAATCACTGTTCTTTTCACAGGCCAAGAGGAATATAACAAGTGCAGGGATATCTTAAGACTACTGCGTTCTTTCCACTGCATGAGGAAGTTATTATTTTCTCCTGTTCTTCCTATTAAAAAGAGTAGAATGTCTTCACTAGTTCGATTAAAAAACTAACCATTGTTGCCAAAAAAAGAAGTTGGAAATAGGCATTTTTCCAGACTTCATGAGATTACTGTACTCAAAGAAATCAATTTTTCTTCTTAATTCACAACTTTGACATCAGTGAAGAAATGAAATTGCATAAAAGTTTAGGAAAACTTAGGAAAACCATTCATATTATGAATTAGCATATGATTCATATAGTAGGCATTACATTTATTAAAATTAGAAATCAATCTTGTAATTGCATTTGCTTGGTATTAAGCTTGAGTTGATACAGAAAAACTGAAAAATTAATTTCAGAAGGATTTTATGATTCCAAGTGAATGTGTGATAAAATGGCAGTTGAAATTGAAAAAAATCTCACACCATAGTAATTCAGCTGGAGGGAAAATAAGTATAATTTCAGACACATAATAAGAGACTTTAAAGGTATTGACTCTTAGGAAGGCATCTTACAGTCTTTGTGAATAGAGCTCTGACAAAAGTAATTTAATATTTAAGGTAGTTGCAAGTTGGACAAATAAAAAGTTCTGACTCATGGAAAATATCAACAGCATATTCCAAGTATGGAGTAACATGCATTCCTGGTCACCCAATTCTAAAATGATCCAAAAGAACTAAGGAAACTGCAGAGACTGTTCAGTTGATAAAGGCTGAAGTAGCAAAAGAGCTAATGTAACATCTTTCTATTTACCTAAGCACATTGCTCTCTGGGTAACTTTTAAACATGTAGAAAAGACTGATTTAAGTTTGAATATCAGCTAAAAAGTAAATATCAATAAGGTGATGCTGGAGGTAGAGGAATCAAGTGGACAAGTCTTGTGTGGGGTAAAATAGTCTGGGAAAATGGAAATTAAGACAAAACTCTCTGGAAACTTTGTTATTTATAAAACATTATTTTTTTACAGTATTGAAAAATTGGCTTAAGCTTTTTCCTGTATATGTAGCTCTTCTATACAATCTTTGCTGCTTTTTGTTTTGTTTTGTTTTGTTTTTGGGGCAAATGCATGAAGCTCAAAAGTTTGCTCAGTCTGTTTTATTGGTTATTTTTTTCTCAACAATGACCTCTAATTTCTTATCTCTGTTTCTGCTTCCTTAAGACAGACTTAGTACCTATTAGAACAAACTAAATAAACCCATTTTACCTCTGATTTTCTGAATCTCTTCTATTTTTTTCTACTTAACATTTTTTAACTCCCTAAGTATTTTTGTTTTTAAAACTGTATTTGTTCTGATGCAAGACTTTCTCCACTGTTAAAATAGCTAGATCAGAATACACTAGTAAATGAACATCAGATAGAAAGGTACAATGTGATCAAACCATACTGTCCAAACTTCAGGCACATATTTTTGTTGTAAACTTAAATGTCTTTTAAAAGCATCATCTCTCCCTTTCATAATTTAGGAAATTTAGATTATCAAATTACTCTTATTCACAGATTACTAATGGTGTTGATACATATAATACACACACATGCTCATCTCATATGTGTTTAACCACTTACTTAGGAACTTTAGGCCTAGCTTCGATTTTTGATCCAGTCCTTTTTGTTGTATATAGGAATAATTATTAATATCGTTGTTACCATTATTTTATTATTATTATTATTATTATTATTGTTATTATTGGGGGTGTCTAAAGGCAGTTATTTCAATTCTGTACAGAAGCAGGTCATCAGGGAAATAATTAATCCTTTTTTTTTTCCGGGGAGTCAATCTTTGTGCCGGCTGGATTTCATTTCTTTTGGCAATTGTCATCCTCAGACTCAAACCCCTGTGGAAAGGGGAAAGCAACTCTGGATACAGCCTAAAGCAATCCTGATCATTAACATACCAAAACTGTGTAAAAGTAGGATATGGCTAATTTGCTGCAGCAATACAGTAGGGAATGCCTTGTCAAAGACATCCTGAAAAAATATTCATTACAAAGATCCACGAAGATATGTGACCCAAATGACCTTTCACACTTACTTTCTGTGCTCTGCTCCTAATCTCTTACTTCGGGGATGCTGTTTACATGCTTCCAAGCATCCTCCAAGAATGTTCTTTGCTGCCAATAGAAGCTAGTAATTTTTGAAATTTTGGGGTGTACTCAGATTAAAGGAAGGGTAGAGGATCTGAGTGTTAAAATTGGTTGCTTAGCCTATTTATTCATAAATAGATATGACAAGGGTAACAGGTTTAAACTTAAACAGGGGAAGTTTAGATTGAAGGAAGAAATTCTTTACTGTCAGGTTGGTGAGGCACTGGAATGGGTTGCCCAGGGAAGCTGTGAATGCTCCATTGCTGGCGGTGTTCAAGGCCGGGTTGGACGTAGCCTTGGTTTAGTGGGAGGTGTCCCTGCCCATGTCAGGGAGGTTGGGATTAAATGATCTTAAGGTCCTTTCCAACCTTAAGTATTCTATGATTCTATGATAGCGAACGAATTAGTTCTTCTGAACTCTTAGTTTTGCTTCCTTTTGACCAGTATATCTCTATTCCTTAAAGTATCAGCTCTGTTGGCTGAAAAGCAAGAAACATATGTTTTGTCCTTAATTTAAGCTTCATGCTTGTATTAATGATAGAAGCCTTTTCACAGCCTTCTATAATTTTACTGTATGGTAATTTTAATTAAAACAAAACCCCAAAACAACAACAACCATCCTCCCCTCACCCCAAACAAACAAACAAACCAAACCCAAAATACATTTAGGTCAAAAAGTATAGTTCTGATCATTTAGATAACACAGGCTATAGAACCTTTCTGAGGTCTGTTCAGACTAAGGGGTTGATATTGGCATTTGAATATGATAATTTAGGAAAATGTTAATCGTACACTGACTGAAGTTGGAACAAACCCATAAGGATAAGGATCATTGAGTCCCAACTCCCTGTCCTGATTGAAACCATGATCTAAAAATTGCCAATATGTGTATACTGCCAGGTAGCTTTGTATGCACCTGTCACTATTCTCATTTTGTCTTACGCTATCTTGGATGGCATCCTTCCTAGCTTAAGTGATTCCGTCCCTGTTTTCCTTATTTTGAGTCATGTAATTCTTTTGGTGATCCCTATTTTAGAACGCTTATTTGTTCTCCAGTCTGTGTTGCCATAATCTCTTCAACACACTTTAAAATTGTCTTTTAAAATCGTTAGTGTACCTGTTTTGTAAAGATGCCACACACATTTATTTTCTATGCAAATAGTATGTAATAAAAAAAAAAAGAATAATATTTATTTTTCTTAGAAGTTCAAGCTGGGTCTTACAAAAAAGACCCCAAACATGCAGCAAGCAACTCCATCCCCTGACATTCCTGTTGTTTCCCTTATCTAAAGGGGGACTTTCTCTGTGCATCTCGTTTTGTAACTTCAAAATGGGTACATTCAACTGATGGAAAAATATAATTACTGTGCTTAAGATAATTTATCACCAAACTACATTTGTGACATCAGTCATTATGAGGTCTAATGCACATAATTGGCAAATGTGTTTGCATTGCATACTTTATTCTAATTGACATCTACCATATTGCTGCTGACAGCTTTTCAGCCCCGATGAATGCTGTTTGCTAAGAGCTATTACTACTTTGCTGAGGTAGTCACACATGGATATACTATAGCAAAGATACAGGGTAAAAATTCGCAGGTTTTTTGCTGCTTAAGTGTCTAGGTTCACTACTTCTGAATAGAGGGGCTTTGACACGCATCAAGTAGATTTTTGACAGCTTGACAATATGTCACTTCTGAGGGTTTGTACCCTGCACCAAAAGAAGACTACGGAAATACTGAAAGGTTACTATGTGCTTTGAAGCACTGAATATAATTCATGCAAGATGAAATTTTATTAATTAAATCACCAAAGAAAAATGTTTTACGAAAGAAACCATCATTAGACATTTTCTCTCCTGTAATAAGATTACATTTTGTCATCAGTGCTCATCCAAGAAGACAATGAAAATCAATTTTATGTATTAGTGAAGGCCATAGAGACTTGATAGAGACATTAAATAGTTAGCATACCTACTACAGTGACATCCTGTCAGATCATAAATAGTGGCCTGTCATTTTCTGTGCACTAAGTCATGACATGCTATTGCACAAATGTAAAGGTCTGGGATAATAAAGATAAAATGATTATAGCTCTAGTGAGATCATAATGTTTATATTTGGTGCCTTGGCTATAATTGATTTACCCAAGAATCTTTGGAAGAAAAGAAATGTTAGTCAAACACGGTGTTACTGTATTAAAGTGTTGCACATTTCAGGTATAGTAAGAATATTGAAGTATAAATCACATTCAGTTGACACAATATAATGAACATTAAAACATGAAAGCTACACATTTAATCATTTTTTATATACATTCTTAACTTAAAAAAAATAGATCCTTTCTTATCATGAATTGCAGGCTTCTTTTTTTCCTAAATAATAAGGCATACTTTCTCCTTCTGCCAGAGTTCCCTGAAATTTCTTGAATATTAAAGACTAGAAATGTAAAAATCACACCAAATTTTAAAGTTAGGTAAAAACAAGGTCTTAGAACTTGGAGGTACTATTAGATTCAAGCGTATTTTAAGCTGCTGTTTTCGGTGCTCTTCTTCACAACTTCCAATAATCAAGAACTTCACTTTTAAAAAATAAAATCTCATTTTGTTTTAATATACTTTATAGGTTAAGTAGCTAAAAGCAAGCTGAGAGCACTGTACTTGAAATATGTTGCCCACAGTAGATGGAGTGTTCTAGGTTTCTTCAGATGTATCTGGATTTTATTCAAAAACTACAGTTTGTAAGGAAATAATGGCTACAATCATTCCTCTTTTTTTTTTTTTTTTTATTAAAGAAAAATTAATTTAGGGAAACGTTTTTACCTTTAGTAAGCTTTAAGTATTTTCATGTAAGCATTGCTCAAACTTCTCCGGGTGTTGGATAGCAAGCTTTTTTTTGCACATTCTTCTCTCATATCACGCTTATAGAAAGACATTTATTAAATTGCTCTTATTCTAACTTACTTCCTCCTTAGGCAACATGAAATGTATAATGAACTCTTTCTCTCTTCATAACAATTTATAGCATGCATGCCATTTAATGATTATCATACAATGTTTTCATAGCATCCAAGTGTGAGGTATGTGGGCTTACACAGACCGCATGTAACAGAAAGTATATAATCTGGTGCAATTTCTTTCTTCCTTTTGGCAATTTCATAATTACGCTCTAAAAATTTCTTGTTAATCACTGCCACATTTTCAGAAATTGTGAAATGTAATTATGCAGTGGTCAAGACTTATGATTAAATTATTCATAAATAAAGTAGTTTGATATTTTCAGACAGCAAGCTTGTACACTATTTTTCATCTTGAGATTATTATTTTTTTTCAGTTTCGTGCTACTTCACGGTTATTGTTCCAGAGATCTTATTGGAATGAGCTTCATATTTTTGAAATAGTGTCTTCCATAATTTAAAAGACAAAAAATAGTAGTGACAATAAATATGATAATCTCATTTATGTAAATCTCTGAAAATGTGTTACCCTGTAGATGATACATCCATAACCAAACTAAATGCATCTGAAGTTTGCTTTAATTATCTTCATGGAATATAATTGAAAAAATGGAGAAAAACCATTAAGTAGCTACTTCTAAGAAATTTGAGCAAATTTATTTTTAGCATCCTGCTAGACAATATATAGCAGTCTCTAAACAACACAAAGTTTCTTGTACTTTACATCTGCTTTTTGCAAAATGCCATTCATCCATACCCTGCATGTATACATTTCAGACAGCAGTACCTATTTGAAAAGGAATTTATCTTTCCATATAGAATCATAGAATCATAGAATAGTTAGGGTTGGAAAGGATCTTAAGATCATCTCATTCCAACCCCTCTGCTATGGGCAGGGACACCTCCCACTAAACCATGTCACCCAAGGCTATGTCCAACCCGGCCTTGA
>JASSUY010015243.1:0-23947 GCA_032466535.1 Forpus xanthops
GCCCCTGTGTCCAACCTGGCCTTGAACACTGCCAGGGATGGGGCAGCCACAGCTTCTCTGGGCACCCTGTGCCTGTGTCTCACCACCCCTTCTACATCAGAGCACAGTGTGTCCACACCTATGGATAATTTTCATTTTCTGAGTTATTACTCTTCTAAGGAGCATCTCAGTGAGCTCTTCAGAGCAGCTCATCGATAGGAGCAGAGCCCAGCCTGACACACCACAGTTTTAGGCTGAGTAAAGCAAAAATATAGTAAGTTTCTTAATCAGAATGAGAACAGGAATATTATGATTTCACACAAAACTGAAACATCAGGAATGAAGAAAACAGAAACACTCAACACCACATGCAGAAGGAAACCACTCTGAAATGGCAAACCTCCAAACCAGAACAATAGTCCTTAACACGCAGCCAGGACTGCACCTCAAAACCAGGCTGAACGTGAAAACCCAGCAGAAAACTGAGCAGTCAACATCAATGCTGATCAGTAATATGTTTAAAAGCAGTTTGAGCTTCAATAATTCAAGAGGATTTAATTTGCTGGTAGTAAGAAAAGTGGATTTTCTTGTTTGATTTCCAAAGCATGACGTGGATGGATACCCTATCTCTGTAAAGTATACCCCAATTGGTAGCAAGTGGGCATGGCTCCAAACACACACAAGATCTAACAGGCAGCATCTGAAACGCTCATGGTGTTTGCTTTACCCCTAAGCCCTCCATTAGAATTTTCCTTCAGCTATTTCCTGTTGCAAACTTGCAAGTGTTCGGTGGAATCCCTTTATAGGGCTTGCTTCAGCCTGTTAATAACAGTGCCAGTGGTAATGACCCAACTTGTGACCATACAGAAGGAAAACAGCACTTCATGAAATATTGATATGCACTTGGAGGTTCGACAATTTTCTCCAGAGCTCCTTGGTAAAATCTGCAAGCAAATAAGTAGCAAACATTGCCTGTACTCATTAAAATCATAGAATCATAGAATAGTTAGAGTTGGAAAGGAAATACCGAGAACCAGAAAGAAACCCACTCATTATCCATTTGACGAATGCAACCTATTATTTTTAATAATGCACAGGCATTTAACACATGATATTTACAGCTTCTCTTGCTTAAAGAAACTATTGGGTTTGGAGATGTGACTTTAAGAAGCGTAATAAAAGTAAGTTATGTGGAGCTGGGTGCTTTTGCAAGAAAGAGTAAAATCCTTCTTCTGCTGAAATCAATGACAAAACTACTATATTCCTGATGGAAACAAAACTGCTCTATTTTGGAAGCTGCTTGTCCAGAAAGATATTCCCCAAAAATTAGAAATATTAATTGAATTGGCCTTTCTCATGCAAGCTTCAGAAGCAGAAAAAGAGTGAAAAAGAGCATGAGGCTGCTAGGCCGTAAGATAGATCATAGAATCCCAGACTGGTTTGTGTTAGAACTGACCTTAAAGCTCATCCAGTTCCAACCCCTGCCCCATCAGGGACACCTTCCACTAAAGCAGGTTGTTCCAAGCCCCATCCAACCTCGCCTTGAACACTGCCAAGGATGGGGCAGCCATATATATCTCTGTATCTTGCTTATCATACACCAGTGAGATGATACACCAGCTCTCTTCTGTGGCCAGAGCACAGCGTGGGAGTTGCCACACTGCTACTCAAGAGTTTTTAGGATAACGGCAAACACAGAGAACACCTTCCCCTGCTGAATAAATATGAATCATAATGGGAAATCTTTCAGTGCAGGGGGGCTATAGGGATGCTGGAGAGGGACTCTTCATGAGGGACTGTAGTTATAGGACAAGGGGTAACGGGTTCAAACTTAAATAGGGGAAGTTTAGATTGGATATAAGGAAGAAGTTCTTTACTGTAAGGGTGGTGAGGCACTGGAATGGGTTGCCCAGGGATGCTGTGAATGCTCCATCGCTGATGGTGTTCAAGGCCGGGTTGGACATAGCCTTGGGTGGTATGGTTTAGTGGGAAGTGTCCCTGCCCATGGCAGGGGGGCTGGAACTGAATGATCTTAAGGTCCTTTCCAACCCTGACTGTTCTGATTCCACGATTCTATGACAGGTTGCTTGGCATTACATTGCATTGCAATCATTGGTGTTATTACAGTGATTCTGGTTTCTGGACCTTTTAGCCCTGACTGTGGATGAAATAGAGCCACAACAGCTGCAAACAAAAATGAAATGGAAATGTAAGATTCTCAAGCCAAAATGTTTCAGCTGTAAGATAATGACTTCCACTCTTATTCAGGTCCACTCAACATGAGCAGGAATTCTTAGACATGAAAGCTGGGGATCAACAGAATTGTGACTGCTGGCAAGGTGGGATAATGGAGCTACATTTTGGTTTTCCTGATTACTTCAGTGTCCCAACACAGTGGTGTAGATACTGAGAAGCTCTCTGCTGTCCACACTGAATACTCTTTTATCTTTCATAATAAATACTAATCAGGATTCCTTTTATTGACAAACCAAAATGCATGCACTTGCTTGAATCATAGAATCATAGAATACTCAGGGTTGCAAAGGGCCTTAAGACCGGCCAGTTCCAAACCCCCTGCCATAGGCAGGGACACCTCACAGTAAACCATGCCACCCAAGACTCTGTCCAACCCGGCCTTGAACACCGCCAGTGATGGAGCATTCACAACTTCCCTCGGCAACCCATTCCAGTGCCTCACCACCCTTACAGTAAAGAATTTCTTCCTCATATCCAATCTAAACTTCCCCTGTTTAAGTTTGTACCCGTGACCCATTGTCCTATCACTATAGTCCCTAATGAAGAGTCTCTCCCTAGCATCCCTATAGGCCCCCTTCATATACTGGAAGGCTGCCACTGTGCTTTCTCAATATTCATTTTAAACTTCATAATAAAGCATTCAGAGGAAGGCAGAGAACACAGCAAATGACTGCGTGTGACATTTCCGTTCCTGTTTTTATTCACTCTGCCGGTGACAGACTCCAGTAAGAGGCTGGACCATCATAATCAAAGGCTGATAATAAATAGGGGCAGCAGAGGAGCGTGTAGGAGGCAGCTTGAAACAGCTCAGGATTTTGCAGTGTTAGAACAAGCATCAGAAAACACATTAGAGTTAAGAAGACCAGTGAGGAAATCAAGGGGGCATCATCAGGTTCTTGCAAGCCCCCCCATCCTATGACTCCCAGTGTGGCTCCTTGGCATGGAGAGAGCCCACCCATAGGCACCACCTTCACAGCTGGAAAGTATTTCAATTTTTATCAGTTTTTATTTTCTTTTTTCTCCCCTTTTTCACTGAGAACACGTCCCAAGTCATTTGTTATTGGATTTGCTGTCTAAGCAAAATCCTGTTTGCTTATTTACTTGCCAAGTCACTATAACCACTTAGGAAATAATAAATTGCTTGATAATCAAAACAAGTCACTTCTGGCACTCACTGATGACTCTGCAGAAATACTGACCCAAATGGGTAATGGCAGATACATTGATTATATTTTTAAGATGTTTTCTCCCCGTTTTCATGTGTATATATATCTACATATATAAATTGATCATGAGAATGCCATTTTGGTTGTTGATACCAGTATTTACCAAGAATCTCCACTGGCTCCAAGTGTTCAGGTAAGCCCTGCTGGTTTCCTCCTTACAGCGACAACCTGCGTATCTCCAATTACAGAGACTAAACCAATCTACAAATTTTGGGAACTGCAGGAAGAGTACAATACTCTCACTCTTCTCCCAGTCCCTTCTTGGGTTCTCTGCTTCCATGTGCAACACATGGCAAGAGGCCCACTACCTTCAGCCACCCTATGTTTGGTTGTTGAGGTCCATCACCCTCAGGGCCTGGGGTGCTCCAAGGAGGGAATGCCATAGGAGAGAACGGACCACAAGCTTCTACCATTGACTCCAGTGCTGGCACTGGTTGTTCAAATGGGGAGCACCCTGCTCATGAAGCTGGCAGTGGGGTCTGCAGGCACTCCTTGCAAACAGAAAATGAAATCTATGCCTGGTGAAGGTCTTCCCAACTACCTGAGACCTGGAAAGATTTCCACCTGAAAGGGACACAGGGCTGCCTCACACAGGCCATGTTATGTTGTACCATAGACCTATGTTTAAGCCGATTGTGGCCTCAACACCCTTTACACTGGGGGAGAGGGTGGAGGAAGGAAAGCTGGGCACTAATCCGCTCCGTCTATTCTGGAGCAGCTAATTGGATTGTGAGTGCAGAAGGCAAGGCCATAGACACAGTGGTGACAGTCACATCCCACAGACAGGCACTCAGAAACCTCCTATTTGGCTAAATAAGTCTGCTCTAACACACAGGGTGAGGGTCCCACCACACTGCCAAGCAGTGCTCTGCCCAAACCCTTCCTGAGACCTCTGCTGCAGAGGTGGAACTAAACACTGGAAAAATAACAAATGCAAATCCCATCCTAGAAGTTACATTTCATCTTTAACAAAACACTAGAAAGAGCAGACAGAAGAGATTGAAACTGAGTTTTCCCTATCTAAAGCCTGCGGAATGCTGGTAATGTCAGGTTTCATTTAGGTGCAAAAGTCAAACACTTGTCTGCCAGTTGCTATATATAAACCTCAGTAATATACATCCTACGTCTGCAGCATTTATTCTACATCAGTGCTTAATGATGTTGGTCTTGTGCTTTTTAAGGATTCAGCTCAGCACCTGCTTGGCTTTTAAAAATAACAGACAATTCAGTTGCGCAACGTCTCCATTGAGCTGCTCGGGAGTGCAATGCTATGAGAAAGACAAGAAGGAACATAAAAAATACTTAACACAATGATCAGAAACCTTGAATTCCTTTTCCCCCCTCTGTGAACACCAAGTTTGTAGCTATGGAAACTGCTTATGAGAAAGCTAAAAAAGCCCGTTAGCAAATATAGTCGGAGAATGATCAGGATATAGGAAAGTCCTAACAATGATAGAGAACTACAGACACAGGGTAAAAGGGAAGTGTAAATTGAAGATGACAACACTTGTGCCTCTGACAACTTGTTCTCCTCTGACAGGCCAAATTAAATTTTATTGCCACGGCACTAAAGTCAACGAATTGCAACTGGAATGAGTTTGACGCTTTATATTGCTTTAGAAAAAGCCATTATAAAAGGCATATTTCAACCTTTAAAAAGGTATTTTAAGAGCTTATTCTCTGCAGCCAGTGAATGCTGTGTGCATATTGGCCAAGATAGTCGATATCTTATTGAGGTGGTTTTCAGCATCTCTCTCTTATGCTCTGTTTCTTGTCCATTTACCCTACTAATGCAAGCGGTTCTGATTACTTCAGCTCTAAGATCCACACAGGATACACATCTACAAATCCATCTGCCCACTGAGGCTGGCGAGTCCTTGTGAGCCTTCCAAATGCTTTCTCAATTTCCCTGTATTTCCAGCTAGCACCCTTATTATTTTGGATAGTAATCTGCATCCTGCAGACAATACTGTGACCATCAGGACAGCAGACACCAGCAAGGCACTTTAGCTTATTTCCAATCAAGTGGTTTTGTATGGAAGTTGCAATCCCACTGAAAATCACTGGGGTTTTGGCAGTGCACGCTGGGAAGACTTACTTTTCCTGGAGCTGGGAATTGCTCCAAGGACTTGCTATGGTCTGTCACGTCAATGTGGAAATTAGATCAGATTTATTCAGTAGACAGAGCCTCATTTGGTGCTGTTTCAGTCTGGATTGTTAATTGAGTTGCCTTACATGTATATACATTGTGATTACATGCTGCAGTCTGGACAGGAAACATAGTGAAGAAATCCTGAAGTTGCTTTCTGAACTGTCTGCTACATGGTATATTGGGCAAGGAATAAACCAGCATCAACAAATGCTCATGAAATTTATACTGTGTTTGAAATATCACCACTAAACTCTCTTTGCCCATAGAAAGCAATGACAGTTTCAATGCAGTACTCTGAGAATAATGGGCATATGCTGACACTTTAACCAACCTTGATGGGCTCTTTCAACTATCCTTGATTCTTACTACACCCTTTCCTCTTCGGGGATTGCCCAAATGAAAAGCTTCAGCCTGCAACTGATGAGCAGGCAACACAATTGTTATCAGTCTCTGGGTTGAAAATAGCCATAAACAGAATCACAATCAAGTGTTAAACATCATAAGCAGAGCTGAGCTCATCACAGTGAGAGGCATTTCTAGCTGGGTTCTAAGCTGATAGAGGATGAGTCTCCTTCACACTGGTGACAACTACTCATCCAAGGAAGACAGTTACTCTCTGCCTGGCTTTCCCTGGGTGGGAAAAGGTTGGGCTTTTAACTAAACCTTTCAATGAAGTAATTAGTCTCCTCTTTCCCTATGACACTTATCCAACTGTACGGGATAGCCCTGTTCCTCATTCCCACTGGGAAGCATCTCCCCTTTTGTGATCGTTTGCTTTGTTACCTTCATATGCAAACTACAGTTAGAGAAACCATCCAAGACAACTATATTTCAATAAATCACCATTCCTCACTGGAGTTCCTAAAGCCCATCATCGGAAACAGAAGACCTGACAAACCCCTTGTTTGGGATAAGTCTAGGCTAGCTATGAAAACATAAGGCTGGATTAAAAAAGATATAAATCAAGTCATCTGATAAAATACTAGCAAACATAATTTGAAGATGCAACATTTTGGAGGTGGAGCTCCCATAATCTGCTCAGTGACTGTTAGATGCAGTTTGCCCTCACCAGCTTTGCTGACCTGCACTATTTATTTCCCTGCATTACCACCCACTGCAGCACGAGGCTGGCCACAAACCTGCTCTGGCAGCTGCTGACAGGGTTTTGTCACGCAGAACTCACAGGGGTTTTTGCCTGCTTGCCACTAATATGACTCAGTACATTCACAACCTGTGATGCTACGAAAGGCAAGGCTGCAGGAGCAGCCAACTCAGAATGTTTCGCCTTAGGAAGCCATTCCTGACAGCTTCATGGACAAGGTCTTGATGATGCAGGGAGAGGCAGCTTTGCTAGAGCTGTGGTTGGGAGTTCCCAGGATGGGAAGCCAGCTTGGTTATGGAGATGGCACTCTTGGCTTTTATACCCTATTCACTCTGCCACCACAGCAATGAGTTTAAGGTGCTCATCCCCCACCTTCTCTTCATACAACTGTAATTCCCAGGAAAGGCAAATAATCTAATTTATTCTTAATAATTATTTTATGAATTGAAAAGAAGCTGCAGCAATAAATCTCGTTACTGATTTTCCCTCATCTAAACATACCAAAGTGAGAGGCCCACAACATGTGGCACATTCCTGTGTGGCTAGCATCAGGAATACTAGGCAGGAGAAAACACCTTCCTCCCGAGAGTCCTCTGCCCAAACTCCAAAGTAAATAGCAGCAGTGCAGAATCCACATGGAGTGTCAAAGCTCAGCACAAAATCACAAATCAGAAACATCTCCCTGTAGAAAGACTACAATATCCCGTCCAACAAGACTTTCAAAGTAACCAAAATTACCGATTTTCAATCCCTATCCATGTAACAAGCTTCAAAACATCATTGGACTGTAATATCCATTTTATAGCCCTCTGCTGACTGCAAGACATTAACCTAGACCAACAGAAAATGCAGCCATTTAGAGACCGAGTCTAATGCTGAACTTGCTTTCACTGGTGTCTCAAGTATCCATAGCCAAAGCTATAGCCAACAGTCACTCCTGATAACGCATTCTGCCTCTTCCTCATGGTAAATACTGTTTTCCAGGACTTAGTCACATTTCTGTCGCCTGTTCAATGTTTAAAAAACATCTTAGTATATTTGTAATATCCCCTTATCACCTCCCATGTAAGTGTGAACACTCCTTAGCAGTGGTGCTCCTTATTGAACAATTCCTCAACGCAGCTCAAACATCTACAAGTTGCCACACCTTCCGTTTCCAATACATATCCTTCCATTTGCCTTGCGTCTTATCCTTGGCTTCTACTTCTAAACTACACTTTAACAGGAAGAAAACCTCTCAGTCAATTTGGAAAACAAAGAAAGGGGAAATAAATAAAAATGGAGACAATTTTACAGGTCCTACTCCAGCTAAACCTTTCAGGGACTTCAATGAGAAGATAATCTTTCCGTGATTATGGCCAAACCCTCTCGTTGCTTAGCAACACATAATTAAGGAATATGTTTTCAGATCCGCTTTGCAAGCTGGCCATTATCAGATGAAATTACTGGAGCAACAAATGTCATCCTCATGCAAATGAGTTGGTCGTAGGCAAGAAAAGAAAGGAGAGGGTTGAGGAGCAAGAAAGAGCTCAACAGCATGGAAACGCTGCTGGTTTCCTCATGTTGAGAGTCGGCGATTCTTTTAAAGGGAAGGGATAATATCTTGGTTTTTAGAGAATAGGGTTTGTAGTTTATAGGGGAGACAGAAAGAAGGAGGGGTCTATTTCTCATGGTGGAGGGAACTGCTCCCAAAACATGGTGTCTCGCCCCAGGGCTTTCACTCATGAGTCCCGACCGGCTCAATAAGACGTACTGCGAATAAATGAACATATTTCTCTTCTCTGAATCATGCCTGTTCATCTTTTTCCAGGCTTGGGGAAATTGCTTATTTGGAAACACCGCCTGGATGCACTAATTTTGCATCTAATCCGTGTCAACACAGAACATGTTGCCTAATATTTAAGCATTTTTTAGAAATCAATATGTTACACCAGCTACATAAAGGACGCAAGCATGAAAGAAACGGCATCTACTTCCTAGCTGTGTAATCATGGTGAGCCACGGAAAGGCGTCTGCATTTTGACAACTTTATCATTTCCACTCACAAAATCATGCTTTATTTAGATTCCTGTGGAATGGCATCATCAGTTTGGCACTGTCCCTATGCCTATAAATGGTATCCTTTTATTAAAGCTTTGTGCGTGTATGCTGGTACGGCACATTGTTCGGGATGTGCCTGCATGGGAGTTAAGCTGAACTGCACAGGGAGAAAATTCCCTGCTCACAGAGTCACTAGCAGGAAAAGCGTTTCAAGGGATTTCTTTCCACTTTCTCCAAACAAGTCAAGCCACAAATGAATGGATTTGCCACAGCTCCTCATACTTAGCAGTGTTTTTGGGGGTAAGTTTCTGTCAGGCTCTGAGCGTTATCATCAATGGGCATATCTGAAGTGGAGGAGCAGAGCCCACAAGGCTTATCCAGCTTTACATCTGAGCAGCCAAGTGCCTGAGCTCTTCTAGAAGGGGAAGACTAAGAGCCACCACTCATTTTTATAGTTCCAGTGCTTAATGACAGGCTTTTAGTTTTAAGCACAGGCCTATTACTTTAACAGGAATATCACTTCGCTTACAGGCATCTCCAGAAGGAAATCAAGGGTTTTATTTCGTATGCCTGATAAAACAGCAAATTAATAATAAGAAGAAAAGACTTAGGTAATGGCCAAAGGTAAGTCGATTCTCAAATAACACCATTAGCTATCTGATGAATTTAGTCAAAACAATGCTAACCGTTTCCTCGGAGGAACACATTTGTGCCTGATAACAGCAGTAAAAAGTCAATCTGCAGCAAACCCTGTAGTTCTAATTGCTCAGCCAGAGCAGTATCTAATCTCCTGTTCTTTACAAACAATGGGAATGGCAAGATTAACCTTGGAAGTATTATCTGAGGTACCGCTTGCTTTTAACTGAAGTTGGCTGAACTAAGTATTTGGAATTTAACCACAGCATCTTTAGCTCCACAAAGCCAGCGTGGGCCTGTGAAGAAATCCCATTCGCCTCCTTTTCTATATAGGAAAATGTCTAATATTTAGGCACGAAACCCCAAGATATTTGACTGGCTTTTAGAGGGGGTTAAAGTAAGCAACAACAACACAGTTCTAAACTACTCTATGGGCTAAGACCCCTTGGAAATTACTTGGTTCAGGTGTTGCCATGGTGGAGACGATGACGGGGGGCCCCGTCCGCCTGCTGAGCTTCGGATATGGGGAGAGCTGGGGAGGGAAAGTAGGTCCAGTGGGTGGCAGGTTGCTGTCTCCCGCTGCTCCTGGTCGGCGGAGAAGCTGTGGGCTTCCATGAGGGCTGGGTGCTGGCGATGCTGCCACTGTCCGCTCCCTCTTCATCAGCTCCATGGGCACGGTGTACGTGGTGGGATAGGCTGTTTTGGGGCTTGCGTGCGGGTTGCCCATGGTCATGGTCATGCCGCCTGGAGCAGAGTAGGTAGAAGCAGGACGTGGGTGCGTGTTGCAAGGCAGGGGGTTGTTGTATCCAGAACCTGGGAGGAAATGTGGCCCCTGAGGAGCCCCTATTGAGGCAGGGTAGGTGGAGGTCTCCAATAGATGCTGTGTCGGGGCGCTGGATGGCCGGCGGTGTATCTCTCCTGCTCTTGGTGAGAGTGGCTGCAGAGGAGGCGGGTGCTGTAGGGTGGCAGGACCATCAGAGGTGGGCCCAGAGCCGAGGGGCACCCCATAGTCTCCGGGCAGCTCACTGCGGTGGCTGAAGCTGTTGGAGCGGGTCCTGGGGCGCAGTGCCCCGCTCCTGCGCTCCTGGCGCTGTATTTCTGCCTTGTAGTTGTGGGCGATGCGGGACAGCACACGAGCCTGCCCTAGGTTGGGAGCCACAGACTTGATGTCGTTCTCCTCCATCATGGCCAGGAGGCTTGGCGAGTCGAAGCCCTGCTGGAGCAGGGCAGCAAAGGTGCTCTCTGAGACACCTTCGGCACGAAGCAATGCCACGAACTCGGGATCGAAGCTCCTCTTCCCTTCTGGTCCAGAGAAAGTGGGGGGCACCGGTGGATGGGAAGGGGTCACCGCAGCTGCCTCATAGCTGTCATAGGGCCCCTTGGCTGCAGTGCTCTCCCTGCCTGGCACATAGCTGCTGCCAGTGCTGCTGGCAGGATCCACCACAAGGCATGTTGGGGCAGCCTGCCTGCTCCCTGCCTGCTCGGGGGGCCTCTCCGACCCATCACCATAAACCTGCCTGCCAGGGAAGGCAGGGGGCTCTGCTGCGTACCGCTGGCCATGGGGTTCCGTGCCATACCATGCTGGAGAGGCATCTCTGCCGCGCATTCGCTGTCCATCCAGAGCCAGCTTGGGGTCCCGGTATAGGCGGGCAGCCTCCGGTGGGGCAGGCAGGCGCCCTGGGGGCTGCTCCCAGGACATCCGTGTGCCGGGTGCCCCATAGCTCACTAATGGCCTGGTCACCATGTGGTCACGGTAGCAGCGGGGGTCCTTGGGTGATCTAGCTGCCAGGGATGGGTCGCTGTAGTAATCCTGGGGTGGCAGGGAGCCCCGGCCGGCCATGGCTGCCTGCCGGTCGCAGTAGGCGAAGTCGGGAACGGAGCCTTTCCTTAGGGGCCCCGGGGCAAAAGCATTCTCTTGGTACGGATACGCCTCTTGCTTCAGCTCTGCGCCGCCCTGCAAGGTGATATCGTTGGCTCGCGGTGGCTCATACCAGCCACCCTCACTGCCATAGGTCAGAGAGCTCCTCCGGCCAGGCAGACGTTGGTACTCAAAGGCGTTCTCACTCTCCCAGTTGCCTTCGTACCATCCGGCAGCATCCCAGCTCTGCGAGCGGCCGATGTTGGGGTGCTTGCTAGGGATGGGCATCGCTGGATCCCACCGAAACGAAGAGGAAGCACCTTCCTTCTCAGCGTGTCTCCAGCGCGCATCAAAAGCGGACTGTGCTTTGAGCTCTCCCAGGACTTCACGAACCACCCGCCGGCAGTTTTGCCTTTCAAAGCGTTGCCTGAATTATTAATCCTTGGAAACCTTAGCAGGCAAAGCACTCACTCCAGGTCGGAGGAGGCACAGACCCTTCCCACGTGGTGCAGCCGCCAGAGAGGGCGGCCACACTCAGCCCAGATGCTTTATCCTGTGCCTCCGGGAACGATGCGCACATGGACAACTGGCCGAGCAGTGCGTGGGGATTAGGAGCTAAATAAAACTGCTAAAGCCCTCGCTCCATGTGACATCATTTTAGCCTGATGAAATCCCCCAGCCAGCAACCTCAATGCAATTTCTCCCTGGGGAATGGTTTTTTTTTTGTGATCATTTTATATGTTGTTTTGTTAACGTTTCCGTTGGCGCTTCCCTCGTGTGCTCAGGGCTCCTAGCTGCACCAGCATCCAGCAAGAATCATCAGTGGGATAAGGAAATGTATCCGCTCCTCCCCACACATGTGAAAATAAAAAGGAAAGCTTCAGTGTCAGCTCAATCTTAATCCACCCTGATGAAACGCTAATCCACTGCACACAGCTAAGGACAAATTAAACGGGAGCAAGCAGGCAGGCCTAAAAAAAGGCTGGTGCAAGGCACTCAAGAGCACAAGAACAATTAGAAGTTAGTTAGGGTTCCCTTTAGCACTTTTATATGGGAATTTGCTTCGGAAATTACTTCTTTTTTTGTCGTAGTTTCAAATTAATCGTACTAACTACGCTCCAGAAGGATTCTTTACATTAGTATCATAATACATAAATCCTTTCATCACCCCAGGACCGAAAATTGTGGAGGTGTAATCTGGAATGTATAATTTGAAGACCCTAGCAGAGGTCAGAGTAAAGGAGGTGAGGATCAACGCATCTGAAGCCTGGTCTTACAAAGCAAAGAGGAACTGTAGACTCCAGTTCATTATCTCCGTCTTCCTTTGGAGAAACTTTGTGTTTATGAGATGTGAAGCCACTCAGAGACATCAGACAAAACTCAATTTGTACCTAGCAGCGTTTCAATATTCATATGGATTAAGCCTTTTTTTTTTTTTTTACACTTAGAGCAGGCAACAGGATTTAGATGGAATCACACCATAGAAAATTGTTATTTGGGCATGTAATGAAAATCTCCATAGACAGCCACCGTTTTCAGAGGTGATATTAAAAAGGTCGTTAAAAACCTGTATCTAAATTATCACATGCTGCTCATGCCCAGATATTCCTTTTCAAAGAACAGGTCAAATGTTACTCGGTTTGCTATCCACTGCTGGGGAAGCGATGCTTTCTTTTTGCATTACAAATATTCAGATGGAAATGATTTTGCTTTTCTTTGCTGTGATCACGGATTTCATCACCTCCAGCACACCCCTTCCAGGATGGACCCAGTCAAAGGAATAACAGTCACCTCCCCTGCTCTGTCTGCAAGACAGCCTGTGCATTTTGCCTGGCTAATCCACAATAAATGTTTAGTGCAGTAGCCATCACATGGTAGACTATTGTGCTATTATGATACCTAAATCACTAATACAGTCTAATGCTTCTACTTGCATATCACACTAATACCTCTGGGCTATATTTCTGACCCAAATACTGACAGGATCTTTGAGTAATCCCTAAATTTCTTTATTGCAGTAAATATTATAAATCCTCTTCAAACATTCTCTCCTCCTTTTCCACCCTCAAGACACACAGCCTCTAAAATGATGTTGAATATTGTACAGCCGTGCTAAACAGAGGCCCCCAAAGATTATTTGTGCCATTCTCAGGGAATATCTGATTGGCATTATATGGAATTAACTAACAAACTGAAGGCGCATTGGAAAATTTCTTCTTTTAGGAGAGTCAAAATGGGAAGACACATTCATGGCTTATAAATAAAGCAGAGAACATTTTAACAAACAAAACCGTTTTATTACAGCAACACTTTGCTAAAGAATAAACTGTATTCCCAAGTGGATACAAGAAGATCTGTGCCATTTGTTTGTTCTGAAGCAGCAGAAGAAAGCTACCAAAAATGTATATGAAAAGAAATAGTAAAATCCTGGTTTATAGATTAAGGGCATCTTCCACCATCGCCTTCAAAATTAATAACCAATGAACACAGATGCCATGTTAAAGCTTTGGTTGACAATGGAAAAATACCACATCATAGAGAAATTCAAATCTAAAAGTGTTAATCCTGGACAGCCACAAGGGAACTCAGAAGGGAGCTTTGAGCATTTCCTACCTCTGAAAATAACACAAACCCTTTAATAAGCCCTCAGGCCGCATGATGGGCAGCACGGAGTAATCTTCCCCCAAACTGACAGATCTGTCACTGATTGCTGTGCCCTGCCCAGCTCCAGTGCACACGTGGGTAACAACAAGACCAAAGGAACTTCCTCCAACATCTTTCCACCCAAGTGCAGGAGCACCCCTGGGCTCAGAGGACCGCCTTGCATTGTTGCATGGATGCAACCTTGCAGTCCTTGGGCAGGATGTGCTCCTCTCACACCTCCTTCACAGGAGCCAGGAAACTTTAACTTCAGGACCACCTTTGGGAACACTCATGCATATGGATGATTGATTCCATACACTGACCTCAATGGAACAAATTAACTCTTCCTGGGCCCCAAGCCAAGCAGAGATAACTGCTTGCAGGACAAGGGGCCGTAGGACATGTACTTTTCCCTGCAGTTATGGGGCAGATGTCCTCTTTGGAGGGCTGCTCTGGCTCCTCTTCTTGCTGATCAACCACACAGACAGGGGGGAAGATGTGCCCAGGAAGGTTGGAGCTGTGCAGCCTCCCATGCCACCACACAGCAAGGTTATGCTACACCCTCAGTGAATGAATAAGAAATGATCCGAATGAAATATTTATGGATGGGTAGTAAGGGTCTTTCATTTCTCTTGTTGTTCTTTTGGCACTCTTTAAAGCTTTTCCTATGCAAATTCCAGTAACTCCACAGCTATTCCTGAACTAAGACCCAGGCAGCAATGGCCAGGAGGGGACATGGAGGCACCAAGGCACAGCCCAACAGCACTCATCATTCCCAGGAGCGGAGGAGGCTCCAGCACTCATATTCTCAACATGAGGGGGAGATGAAGGACTGTGGGACAGGAAAATTCATTCTCCCTTTATCTTTTAATTCTAGAGTTATTTGGGGAGAAAAAAACCACATGCACAAAAGAAGAGGGGAAAAAAGCTGATCAAGAGATTAAACATTCTGGTATTTAAGATCGCATGAAAAATGCACAGTGCTGACTTAATACTCTGAGTTTCAGTTTAGTGGTGATCTAATGCACAGTACATTTTGCTGTGATATGACTACAGGAGAAGTCTGCTCTGGAATAAATGTAATGACAGGGTAGAAGGAAGGTGGGCCCAGCGTTTAAACACCACGCTCAAAACCAAATGGCATGAAATCAGATTCTGGAAACCATTCCCAGTGGATATGAAAGAAGTATCCTACACAGTGCTGGAAAGTGCAATTTTCTTCCCACAGAGTCTGTTTTACACATAATACCTATGATAAGAGGTCAGGATGTTAAACCTGCAACAGAAGTGCGTAAACAGCGCTCTTTGGTGTCCGCAGCAGTGATACAGGGCAGGTTGGATGTGAAATTTCATCTGCATCGGTGTAAAACCTTTCATTACAGATTCTGAAAGCAACTTGCTGGAAAAATTACTCTGTAGCAAAACAGTACAGATTGAGTTTAGATTTGCAGTTTGTTATTGTAAAATACTTTTCAATTGCAAGTTTAAATCTTGTTTCTATTGGGGGGAAAAAGAAGAAAGGACTCTTTAGCACGATGAAATGTTGATTTTTTTTCTTCCAAATTATTTCCTTCTGGGAGAGAGTGGAACTGAAACAATGTAGTGAACACGCCAAATGTAATTTCTGGCACAGACTGTAAGGTGCATCAGTATTGGAAAGGCTATTTCTCTTTCAAAGGCAGAGTAGTTCTGCCCCTAGTAGTGAAGAACCCTTTCGAGATCAAATACATCTTGCTTTAATAGGGAGAGCAGGTATCAGGACACCCACCCAGCCTTTACACTTCCCTCTGCCACTGTCAGTGAGTAAATTACTTAATTCCTTACTCACAGATTCCCCTTCAATCAAGAGGGATATCACAATGTACACCCATCACATTCAGATGGTGTTAAGATTAATCAGTGTTTGTCATATGTTTTCAAGTGACAAGGGACAAAGCTACCAGCAGGATAAATGCTTCTGCCCTCACTGCCTGGGCTTCCAAGGCCCACACGTTATTGTGCCTGATGACCCCCAAAGCCTTTTCTAAATATCATCCTCCTACGTTCAGCTTGCAGGATGCTGTGGAAGCAGAAATGAGGTGGTGCTGAGCTATACTGTGGTATACCGTGGATATTAAGTGGAAGGAAAGGAATAGCATTCACTGCGGATAATGCACACACACACAGATTAACACAAAATATAAATCTGGAGAAGAAAAGCAGGAAGGAAATGTTCCAAATCCTTGGAAATGAGGGCATTTGCTAAAATTTGGCTCTGCAAAAATCTCACAGTGGCAATAAGCACTCTGCCTAGATGGACTTTCTAACAGTCTCCTGAAATTAGAGGAATATAAAGAGAAAATTAGCAGGATTGTGCTGGAATCATTTCCAATAATCAAAGGAACAGAACAGCATCTGAAAGCACTCAGCGCTTGAAGCCATGCCACATGCTTTTACCAATTTCCAAACCCAAAGCTTAGATGCTTTGTAACTTTAACAAAACACTCTCAAATACCAACTTGGTGCGTTACAACAAAACACTCTTAACATCAGCCCATTATTAAACAATCACTGCCTCATGTAACTCTGAGTTTTGATGACTTTAAAGCAAAAAACAAAAGCCTTATGTCCATTTGCAGCTCAACCTCCCTGGTGCTGGGATAGAAATGTGCCATAACCATGGCTCACATGCGTGACAAGCTGCAGGAATGCAGGAGCACATGCTGCCTCTAAATGTTATGCACAAACTGGAATCTGTGACTGGGTTTGGTTGCTGCTCCCACTGGCTATGTAAGAGTGGGCCCATGCATATGGAAAAGAAAAGGTTGATATTGTACCTAAACAACAGCAGAGGCACAAAGGAGCCTACCTCCCACAGAAAAACAAAGCAGACGTTGACTCTCAAACTTCATGACACAATATTGCAGCGCTGCTCTGAGTAATTTCCCAAGAATTCCCTGAAATCCCACATATCGACGTGACAAGAGAGGATGCAAAGCCTCTCCACTCACACCAGCTGGTGTCATGCTGAGAAGACACACAGAAGCATTTCACATCATGAAACTACAGTGACCTTTCGTTTTATCACTGCAGACCCAAACGCATGGATCTCTATTGCTTTGTTATGCTTGTCTCTGCTCGGAAGGAGCTTGGTGTAGGAGACAGGCTCCTTCCCATCCTCTTGACCAGCCTGTGCTATGTCTCCTAGCACTGCCACATGCCAACAGCTCTCTGGCTAGAGGTATTTCACCCATCTTTCACCAAAGGGTACCCTACCTCCAATTACCTTACATTTATCACTGGATAAGGTATGCACAGAAGCATCCTGACGAACACACAGTAACTCATCACCTCATGCTATCCTGCTCCCCGGGCAAAGCCCTGGTGGTTTGCCATCTGGGATGAAAATCAAATCGCAGGTAACAAATGCAGGAAGCTAGCAATCATCTAAAATACACTGGCAGTTAAAGACAAGAAACCCAGCTCGAAAACGTACTTTGAAGCATTGGAATGAATTCGACAAGCTCTTGACACTTCAATCAGAAACAATTTTGCCTTCAAGTACGGGGAGACTCCAGTAAAAGTTATCAGAAACAGCACTGTCACATTCCTGCACCAACAAAGGGATAATAATATCACCACATGTATCCCTACACCAGAAAACTACACACTTTCAAGGGCTACAAAATAAAACACAATCTGAATGCAGAACAACAGCCTAAAAGCCGAGGTTCATTGGGCACATTCCTTAACTATTCCCAAAGATCTAATCTATGAATGCTCTTAAAAATAATCCTCTAGAAATCACATCAAGCACCTTGTCTCCAAAACTGGGTATTAGAATTGAGGTCAAATCTCATCATTTTTAATAAGAATTCAGGATCAAGATTTAAACGGCATGCGTAATGAAAAGCACGGGAATTATATCTGTCCCAGAAAGCAGTAGAGAAATCCATTGTTAAATGAATATATATTATAATTCTGAACTCTGCCATGCGTGGCTGGGCTTTGCATAAGAAATAATTAATTGCTAGATGGTAACACAGTCCTAAGGAGATAAACTGGCTGGGATTCAGAGTGTCTCTGCCTTACTTTCCCTATTGATGCCAAGGGCTTGAAACAGGTACTTCCCTTGCAAACCCAATGCTGATAAAACCCAAAACCAAACAGCAGGAAATATTACTTTAGCTAAAACACTTCAATGCATTGCTTTTTTAAAAGATTGGCATTTTGTATTATGGTACTGCAATCAACAAATCAAGGTATTAAAGGTGGAGAGACACCTGCAGTCTTACTGTGGTCCCTCACCATCCCTGGGGAGCACTGCTCCCCAGTGGGGATATGCCAAAGCCATCAGCATCCTATACTTAGGTTTGCCGATTCAATCAAATCCCTGTCATCAACAGCAGGCAGCTAAATTGTTTTCTCCCCAAAATGGATGTCAAGCTAAAACTACAGGCTATTTTATGAGCAGAAGCTGTTCATTAGTAAGTTTTGAGGTGCTAGATGGCAGCAGAGAGTGTCTTGTTTTAACAAAACCCTAAAAAGACAATCTGAAAACAATCCCAAAGCAAATTAATAGTGTTAAGCTAACGGGCTATATAAAAGTGTCAGTAAGAAATGATCAATGTCGTGTAATTTTAAGGCAACAAAAATGCACAAGCAACTCCAGAAACTTGCTCTTTGAAGAAAGCTCTCTGATATAAAAGGCGTAATGAAAACCTTCACTGTTTTGGCACTTCGATCCATTACATCTGTTTGTGGATACCAAAAAAAGTATGAAAGAAGAGTTGTGTAATGTGTTTCTCTGCAGCTTCAGTTTAATATAGCCAGATGTCCTACTCCTGTCAAAATATATACTAGTAAATGTTCAGGAGAATCAGAATCAAACTTAAAAGTCTGGTCAAGATCCAAACGTTATCGGTCCTCAAAAGATTCTAACTTAGGAGTTAGAGATGAGATTTTGCCGGCGTTCTGAAGGAAACACCATCCCGTTTCTCATCTATCCCCAAGGACTGATCATTTCCCATCACATACTTGGAAGAGGTAACCCAGTCAAATTCTACCCCCTGGATGCTGGCTTCCGCAGCACTCCCACATGCCAGAGCCTGGGAATACACAACAGGGCTGCCCTGAGGCTGCTGCTCCTATGATCCTTCTCCTGGCTTCTCCTTGCATATTCTGGGGATGTTTTCTGAGTAATCTTTAATTGCTGGGGAGGATTTAGAGTAAGGAGGAAAAACCCAGATAGGATGACAACATGCTAATCCCTAAACCGGTTAATTTAAATGGGAAATGTGGTAAGGATGAATATTAAGTTGATGGAATTGAAGTCATCAGCTGTAATTGTTTCTTAATTAATGACATGAAATTGTAAAGCGTGTTACACAGAACCTTGTCTTAAGGCTGGGGAAAATGGAAAAATACAAGGCAGAATTAAGGGTTAGACACATATTGAGTTACTACAAATGTGGCCTAAACCACAAAGAGAACACAACAGAAGTATTTTTCCCTATTCCTGTGCATAGCGCAGTCAAGACTCCAAGGAAGGGGAACTCTCCTTTCTGCAACAGTTTGAGTCACGTATTGCTTACAACAAAGTCACATACTTTAACATTTTTTGTCTCTAACCTTATCTAAACGTGTCTTATTCTTTGCTTGGAGGATTTTGTGAGGCTGGTTTCATACCTGGCTCAAGTCCTACATCTTGTCATGCATATACTGCTATGGCACCTCACAGGAGACTGACAGCATAGAGCTGAGTGTATAAAAAAAAGGGAAGACCAATTGAGCAGCCTATTCCTTCATGCTGTAGGACAACGGCTTACCCGTAGATATGAGCTATACACTACAAAGCAAACATTAAACTAACAAATACAGGGAGTTCTTGATTCAGCATAGCAAAGGTTGAAAATCATGGAATCCTATTATCATGGAATCCCGGACTGGTTTGTGATGGAAGGGACCTTAAAGCTCATCCAGTTCCAGCCCATGCCACAGGCAGGTACACTTTCCATAGAGCAGCTTGCTCCAAGCCCTGTGTCCAACCTGGCCTTGAACACTGCAGGGATGGAGCAGCCACAGCTCCTCTGGGCACCCTGTGCCAGTGCTCAGCACCCTTACAGGGAAGAGCTTCTGCCTAAGAGCTCATCTCAGTTTTCCCTCTGGCAGAATAAAGTTGTATAATAAGGTAATTATTAGCCTGAATAACGTCTATGCACCCACTGAGGTTGCTTGAACTTTCTTCTTCCACAGGATTCTGTCCAATTAAAAAACAACCTTAAAAATTATCAAAACAGATTAACGGCAAGTAATCCCCAAACCTGACATAAAAGAGGCTTCAAATAACTTCATATGGACTCTCAGAAGAGCAAGACATCAGGAGCAGCCAGACAGATTGTCAGTCAGCATAAATCAGCACAAGGTGCAACGGCAGAGAATCTGACAAGCTAACTCTGCCTTTTCTCTAGGCAAAATGTGGTAGGCAAGCCTTCCTTAAAAGCCTGATAGTTAATGTGCTTTGAGGTGGAAACTATAAAAAGGCTTTATTGTGGGAGGGAAATCCTTGTACTGTGTTTTATATTTACGGAACAAAGAAACCCAAATCCACTAGGAAAAGAAGAAAAGTCTATATTTATCCTAAGTCAAGTCACTTTTACCCAGGACAAGCAGTTTCTTCCACACTTGATACCATCTTTAACACATTGTTCCTCATCAAATGACTAGTGGTGATAAGAATTTCCTGAGATAAGAAGATTCTATTTCTAAGCAGTAAAAATAAGTATTATCAGATGCTACTTGGCATGCAAATTCGCAAGAATGGAAGAAAATCCCTCCACCCAAGTATCTTAACTACTCATTTTGGCTGCCTTTATGTTATACAAAAGAGCAAGAACTGAAGGCAGCCACTTTCCAGAGTTGCCCAATCACTCCTGGGACCCTCAGACATGTAATGCTCCAGAAGAAAGATGCTGAGCATTGAAACAATTCGTTTTCTTGTATTCTATGTACCACAGTATCTTATAACTGATTATTTCCTATGCAATACCACATTAACAAAGCACTGCACAGCTTGGAAAATGAGAGGACCCCAGAATTTGTGTTGCCTTGTAGTTTTTTAAGTACATTTTCCCATCTGCTTCCACAAGCAAGGTTCCTCTCTTTTAATGTGAATGAACTGTAGTTGTTGAATGAGAACCTATTCCTTATTCCGCTGCTACTGGTGTGTAACCTCGCACACTGTTCAAGTCCTGCTGAAAAGCCAGAACCATTACAGCCATCCTGTATCCTGGACGTGCCATCACTACTGCCTTGTCCCATAGGTTTCTGTGTTTCATGAGGAAGTGCCAACACAACCCTGCATACTTCATAGCTCCTTCTCCTCCCACTTCCCAGGCAGATTGTTCCCAAAGACAACTGTATAGGGCTGCTCCTCGATCCCTGTCTAGCTCATAGGATTACTCAATAGCTCTTAACCATACTCACAGAAGCACAGGATAAAGAACAGCTAAGCAAGCAGCAAGCTACGGAGAAGTGATGCTTGAAGTTATTTCCTTGCATGGGAATTTCTTATGTGAGCAGTGGATCCATGATGGATGTCATGCACCTGAAATGCCACTGCCTCCAGAGCTTGGGTTTCTCAGAAGCACCGATTAACACCTTGTTCTGCCACAGGCAGCACAGAAACAATGACTCCTAATGTCTCTGTGTTGTTTCCTAAGTGAAAGGCAGTTAAGCTTCTGCCCTGAGGGTTATTGCTGCTGATGGCTTGAAATTGCTGCTGTGAGAGTCCCACACTGCAACTACTCACCTTGACCAGAGACACAGCTATTTGTGGCTGGATTCTGCGGCTGAACCTTCCCTTCGCAAAGCAGCAATGAAACCAGGGTAGCAGAAATACTGCACATCTTACCTACATCCTGTCAGGAGAGCCTCCCACAGGTTATCCTCAACCTGGAGCTTCATCCACATTCTGCTGATGGGAGAGGCAGAGGAGGCTGGAAACAGCAGGAGGAAACTGCCAGGCTTACAAGGCAAGGGGAAATAACATATCTATCTATAGTATGCAATTGGAGACCATCCTAACAAACGAAAATGAGGGTGGTCCTGAAGGATAAAAGGGTAATCTTATTTCTTGCAGCACCTAAGTCTGAGGTCCGGCTGTCTGAGCTCCTGCTCTCACCTTCCTCACACAGGCTCTATCCTGCCTCCTTGACCCGACTGACTGCTTTCATCTGCCCTAACCCCACTTCTCCCCCTGTACTCTGGCAGAAGTCCCCTCCTTTCCCCCGCCACCTCTGTGTTGGGAAGAACATCACAGAGCACATCACTCCCAGCTGCGTTAGCTGATCTTTCACTTCATTTCCCTCAAAGACTGAGAAATTGCCCCAAATTTGGGAACAATAACAGCACTCTCCAGGAGCCAGAGCAAGATTCAGACCCCTTTTAGCCAAAAGCAGAGCAGGCGGGTACCACTATTTGGCTGCAGGAGTGCAGCTCTGTTTTGCTTCAAACACAGCAAAACACCCGCCTCCATGTCCTGCTCAGACACGGCCCAAGTTTTGCTGCAACTTCTATTTATTTTTAAATCCACCCCGAGGTAAAAAACTCATCAGGGAATGGAAAATTTCAGCTCAGATTTCCAATGTGGCAAAATTACAAGCTGTTGGGAACAGGATCTCAACTAGGGGGTGCAGGACAAGCCTAACTAAACCCAGCACCATCTCCAAAGCGCGTTTCAGCCCGCTATGCAATTAGACACAACTCCCCACACAGGAATTCTACAAACCGCTCTGCATATATTAGTTTCAAAAGCCCCAGCCCTTCACTGGGTACATCTTTCCATTCACATGGATCCAATTACAGAATAGGCACCCAAACTCTCTGGGACAACCAGAAAAGAAAGAAACGGGTGAGCCAAGATGACTGCGAGCACACTCCGGCATGGCTTCACGCGGACAAGCATCACAAACCCACTTAACTCTTAACAGATTGCTCTAAATGTCTTTACTGCAGGCTGTTCAACTAAAATTCCTTTGTTTCCTCAAGCCTGCACCCTTATCCCACCTGTGTTTTTCTATAGAATTACCTGGAGGGAAAAGGTCGCCTTCTAAAAAGCCTGCTTGGAGCAAAAAGTAATGCCGTCATACAAATGTCATTACTACACGTTAAAACAACTCAGAGGAACTGGTCAAGCTGAGTAATGCAGGGAGGCTGGACTGCTTTTCTCTTCCTGGAAAACTCATAAACCTGCCTATAAAGGCCACGAACCAGCGTTTTCAATGATTCCACCTCCTCGTATGGCTTGGGTTGTTTTTTCCATGCCAGATGCATGTTTCCCAGAGTAACACAAACAGTGCAGCTTTGTAATGTACTCTTTTAACACCATGACAGTTTGTAAGATATTCCCCCCAACATATGACTAGTTATGTCTTCACTGAGCCCGTATGAAGAAAGACCCATTTGGCAGGATGAGTTGTGATTCCAATATGTAGCCCAAGGGTATTTAACCTCCAGACCTGCAGCCATCCTGCTGCATGGAATAAAGTCCGTTCCTAGAAAACTCCCCAAGGGTTTGTGTTGTGAATAGCAAAAGGCATGGTACGGAGTGTGCAACTTCATAAACAGCACAGAAATCCACCTGCAGACCAGGAAGCATATAGGTGTTCATGAGGTAAATAGAGCCTTGTATCACAGTCACTTTTTAAAGAGGAAAGTTGCACAAGTGCTTCATCAAGATTGATAGCAAAGACTCCTCAGCCTGACTAAAGTAGTTCCCTAATTTCTCACCAACTGTCACTGACTATTCCATATAACTTTAAGGTGCAACCACAAGAAATGTTAATTTTTTTCCCAAAGCTGTTTTCCCGGCAGCTGGAATGGCCCTATTCAGTTCTTTACTATGCTGTAATCTTACACTTCCTATAGTTAAAGAGGGCCTGCAGGAAATCCAGGCAGGGGTTTTGGCCAAGGGCCTGTAGGAACAGGACAAGTGGAATAGCTTTAACTGCCAGAGGGGAGACTGAGATGAGCTCTTAGGCAGAAGCTGTTCCCTGTGAGGGTGCTGAGGCGCTGGC
>JASSUY010015244.1:0-17834 GCA_032466535.1 Forpus xanthops
GAATAGTATCTATTGTTAGCTTAAAGGTCAAATATGTAATTTTGTGAAACAATGCTTAACCAATCAGATTTTGTATAAGTAGCAAGTAAAGAGTATATAAATCAGTATGTCTAACGAATAAAGCAGAAGCTTGCTATATCAACCATATTGATTCATCTGCTTGCTTCCCTCACGGTTGTATTTGGCTTTTTCTGTTTTCTAGAAAATTTCTATTGCAGAACCATTTCCAACTTATACTATATCTACTTGTGTAATATTTTACAAGCCAAATACCCTCATGCCTATTCCTACAGATCATATTGTGCAAACTCAAAGGATGTTGTGATGGAGCCTCATTCAATTTTTGTCTAGCTGACTACTAGCTATTCTACTGCTGGTATTTACAGTCAACCCAAACTCATTCCACTCTTATCTAGATGACTGATGAAGTGTTTCACCCATTCCTCATGCATATTAATCTTCACCTAGTCTTCCCTAACATCACAAACCCAGGTACCTAACTTAACTTCCTCTCTCAGTTTGGGATTGTGAGGACATCTCTGATGGCTTGATGTAGAAAATTCTTGATACTTAATTATGAGCTTAATTTTGCTTTCGTATGCAAACTATAAAATTGTTTAATAGCAAAATTTAGTGATAGGACAAGAGGGAATGGCTTTAAGATGAAAGCAGATAGATTAAAGTTAGATATTAGGAAAAAATACTCCACTATGAGAGCGGTAAGACGTTGGAACAGTTTGTCCAGAGAATCTGTGAATATCCCATCCTAGAAAGGTTCCAGGCCAGATGTGATTGGGCTATGATCAACCTTGTCTAGCAACTGGGGAAATGAAATTAGATGATCTTTCAACCCAGCCTACTCTATGACTTTATGATTCTATGAAAAAAAAATGTGAGCGGCTTTTCAGCATTTTTGCTGTAATTGCCCTTGTGCTGAAAAAAAACTTTATAGAAATTTTCTAGAGTACAAGTAGTAGAGAGAAAAGTAAAGTCTCAATCTTCATTAGTTACTGTGACTGTACAGTGCTAAATGAAAGAAATTAGATATTGACAAATATTACAGATGTAATGATGACTGCGTGAGAGAGTCCATCTTGTAAAAAGTGGATCTTAATAAGTAGTGTGGGTGCACTTGATGTGCTTAGATTTCTTATATTTTCCCTTTGTTAAAAGTTGTTTATCATCTAGTACCAATGTCTTTATCATGAGTGGCACCATTTTTTCTTGAATTAGTAAGATATTGGTCAGATATGTGATACACTGCAGCTGTATGACGCATTTTGCTCAACTGAATAAAGAGAAATAGGCATGGGAAATAGAGTTCCTGTTATTTACTGCGTCATATTTATGGTGACTGTGGAACTACAGCTTTAATGCAAATACTCATTTGACAGGAAATCATTAATACCTGATTTGCTAAGCAAAATTACACCTATGGCATAATACTACTTCTTTTAAACTACTTCTATTACTTCATTTAAATTTAGAGTGCTGATATAAAACAGCTAACATAATAACTTTCAAAGTTCAGGTAGGTCCTGTTGAAACAAAATAAATGCAAGGGGGTCTTGGGAACCGTTTTTTGGTCTTACACAGTTATACTTAGAGTCATGACATGATGTTAGTATAATACTGTGTCTTGACATTACTGAAAGACGTATTTTGTCCTAGACTTGCAGGAAGAATGACAACGTATGGGATATCTTCTTTAATTAGGTCATAACTTTGTCAGTCTATCTCCACTGGGAATCACCTTCAGTGTTGTTCAGAATGCAGCTCTTTGTTTCTGTCTTGCACGTTTCCATCTCCTGGCAGGAAGGGGTGGGTAGCTGTCATTCTTCACCACACCCAACCAATTGCAGTTCTTTATTTTGACCCCTACTGTCTTCCTATGTATAGAGGTTAGGAGGTGAGAAAAAGATCATTAATTCATTTTTCTGTGCAAAGTGGGAAGAACTGCTGCATACTGTTTTCTTCTCCTGAATATGAATAAGCTGTTGGAAAGAATTGTTGCTTTAATCCAAACTTACCTGGTTTAATGCATGCAATTGAAAAATGAATATATCCTCTTAATGGAACTAAACGTTAAAAAAATGTAAGATTTTCTTAATCAGGATGAATTAAAGATTTCTGTTGTTCTCCATGACTTCTTTAGATGCTGTTAAAACTACCTTTGACAAGAGTGATTCATTAGTAAAGTTTTTAGCTTGATTTTTAATGGAATTAACTTAATTTTTAATGGAATCTATGAATTAGAACATTCAAGACAAAATTACCCTTAGGAATTTCTTCTGCCATATATCTACCCTTTAGAAAAATTCAGTGCAAGTAAAACCATTTAATCCTAGAGAAATTGAAAGGTCTAATACCTTCTTTGCTGAAACTAGATGGCAAACATTCGGTTTAGAGTCTGAAGAGACTTTTCATCTTTCCTATGGCCATCAATTAAAGTAAGTGGTCTCTAAAAGGCTCATTTCACTCTTGTTTTGAAAAATTTTGGCTGGTGCAAGTATTTCTATGGATAAAAATGGAAATACAGGGTAAGCATTGAGAAACATATCTTTGATGAAAAAAAGAAAATGACAACTTACACAGTTTGAATATGAGGTTCTGAAGCCTTGTGGTCTTTTGCAAAGAAGAATGTTGTCAGCGACGTTGTCTGGTTTTGGTGGTGGTGGGGAGAGTCTCTACCCTGACTTATTGTATTTCTGTTACAAAGGAAAACTGGGCTTGCATTAAAATATGTTTATAATTTGACATGTATGCTCTTCTGCATAAATTATGGGGTTTAATAATGTCTCATTTCTTTTTGAAACATAGAAAAAGAGTATAAAACCATAGAGAAATTTATCAAAATGTTACACTATGATTCTATTGTGCTAAACTTCATCTTGGAGTTCATGCAAACTCTGTATCAATCAACTAATTTTGGAGACCATAGTAGGAATTTTTTAAATGGGACTTTCTTTTACAGTCAGTATAATTACAGAACAATATAAATTCAGACTTGATAAACTGTTCCTTATTTATAATATTAAGTGAGGAATCAGCATGAAAGTTCTATAAATAAGAAAATCTGTATCACTAAACTACAAGTTTTATTGTATTCCTAAAGAACTTTTCAGTGAGTTGAAAACTTGATGAACTGTGCTTTTTTACAAAATTTTGGTTTTCAAGAGAAAACTTGTTTTTATATAATAATTGAATCCTGATATTGGATTGTTTGGATATTCAAGGAAATTAGTCCTGATGAAGCAATAACATTGACAATCTTCTTTGAAAATATGTAATCTCAGGCACATATGTGCTGTTCATCTATAATGGCATTCATTGAGGCATGTCAAATAAAGGGATGCTCTGTCTCCTGCATTGCATCATGAGTATCAGTTGTAAAGGTGTTTTTATGAATAGATTACAGAAGTAGTGTGTGCATGTACAAGATGTTCACAGATTAATCTTATCAACAACAGAGAAGTGTAGTAGGCAGAGAGCCAAGACACCACTAATTTTGTGTTGAAACTTATATTTTATACTATAGAACATTAGTGACCTAAGAAACTGTAACTGATAACTTTCAAATATGCTTGGTGCTTATGTATCAGCAGTAGTGTTTGAACAAACTCTTCAGAAAAGAGTGTATTTCTCTTGCTACCTGAACATAAAGCTTAGCCAGCACAGGACTTTCTTTATTAGGAAGCAAGGTAATGCTGCTGTTTTCTAATGCTTCTGATATTTAAAAGCCAGCCTGCCTTGCCTTTCCCGAGTGTAGAGAAGTAGAGGAAGGAGTTTTGATACACCACTTCCTCTTGCAGCAACCCCTTTCTCCTAGCTTCTTCTGAAGGGGTAGAATGAGGGACTTCATTCCAAACTGACAGAAACTTGCAATACCTCACTCCAAACGTGTTCCGGATTTAAATTAAAAAAAAAAAAAAAGAAAGTCAACAAAACCATGTCTTTTTTATTAATTTTTATCACTACTTGTAGTGCTATGGAAAACTCAAAGGGAAAGAGAAATCCCAGTGTCAATACCTACTGATTACATATCACAGAGAAGGCTTAGCTGCATTATTGCTCCACTGGGCTGCCAGAGCTCTTGGGGGTACAGCAACATGAACAATAAGGCCACTCATAGTCTTTCAAACTGTTAAAGGTCTCTGTCCTTCTGAAGTTCTCCATAGCCTATATTTTCCTGTTTGCTATGTGCAAGAGGCCAGAGAGCAGTTTTTTCTCATACACCTACTGCCTTCTCCTCACTGAGTGTTGGGCTTTAAGAAGCTTTTAAACAAAGGGCATTTTGTCTTTGCACTGCAAGTAGGACTGGAGATTAAAGACCTGAAACACAGTTTGAGCTTCATATCTGCTACATCTGGCACTTTAGAAGAGATACTAATATTGATGCGAGTTAGAATTAAGGTCCCAAAACCTTTGGGAAGACTTTTTGAAAAATATTTTTTCATTTCAAAGTGAAAAAGCAATAAGCAAAGCTGTTTCTTTTGCCTTTCTGGAGAAAAGAGCAGACAACAAGCATGGCTGGTATGTTCCTTTTCTGCAGCAGTATCTGTCTTCCCACAGTATCTTACCCATGCTTATGTTCCTCTTTTCCTTTGCAGTATTTTTCCTTTTTTTTTCACAAGTTTCTTCACCTTCTCTCCCACTTTCTTACTGCAAATTCAGCATCTCCTGCTTTCTCCTTTCCTTATGCAATAGCACCCATACTGTTCTACCTCTCTCCACCTAAAACACAAGTGCTGCAATTGCCACTGTCCCAAAAAACTACACGTTTTATCAGACCAAAATAGTTGGATGTATTATTTGGATGGAGTGTCTTATTAGAGTTTTTTTCTGAGCTTAAACCACAACTGACACCATACTATTTCTCAGACTGTGGTAGGTCAAACAATTCTCAGTGCCTCTCAGCTGCTAGGGAAACAAAAATGTTCTAAAGGTCATGCATAGGGAACTTATATAGTCCTGTACTATACTAAAGGCTACCTGGTGACATGTAAAGGACATTAGGAACACAGTGGTAGGACAAAGGGTAATGGGCTTAAACTTAAAAAGGGGAAGTCAAGGTTAGATATAAGGAAGAATTTTTTTACTGTGAGGGTGATGAGGCACTGGAACAGATTACCCAAAGAAGTTGTGAATGCTCCAGCCCCAGCAGTGTTCAAGGCCAGGCTGGACAGAACCTCGTGTGACATGGTTTAGTGTGAGCCATCCTTGCCCATGGCAAGGGGTTGGAACTAGATGATCTTAAGGTCCTTTTCCAACCCAAACCATTCTATGATTCTATGAAAGGTGAGGTATCAAGTCTTTTATTCAGAAAAGGGGAAAAGAATAATATGGGTGCAACCGAGAACTGATGGAGATAGTTTTTTCTTAACTGAGGAGCTGGAAACAAAAAGTGGGAGTAAGATACAAGCTCTTAGAGCTGCCCACTGCTGAAGGACAATATCAACTATAGGCTTTTTTTTTTTATCATTGAGTATTCTCACCCACTTTTGAATAAGTGCACCATGTTTTATAGAACATGCACTATCAACATTGTGTTGTGATAAGTTTGCAAACAACTTACAAACAAAGCAACCACTCCAATTAATCATGTGTGCTTTTTCACTGGCTGCATCCCATATTAGTAACAGAATGCCCAGCCCAGAACATGTTACTGTAATCTCTTAGAAATGAAATATTTTGAAGTTTTTTAATAATGTATATGAAGTCTGAAGCCTGATACTGAGATCCCATTGATGGACTTTGAAGAAGACAAAGCAGTAAATTATTAACATTCCTGAATATCTCTAGGATTATCTTTTTGGGAAGAGCAAAATTGGTATGTTTTAATTTTGCACGACAGCCCTCTAACTTTTCAATGTGAAAAATCTTAATTCAAATGAAAGTCTTATTGAATATACACCTAAGATTTGCAGCAGTACAGGCAAAAGAAGCTGTATACATGCACATACACACAAACTAATGACTTTAGTTTTTTGCCTGTCAAATGTGAAGATATTGCATGATTTAAACAGTGCATCTGTTCTGGCTGTAAGGATATTTCTCTCCGTGTGTTTTTTTTCTGCACTCATAACAGAGACTCTTGGCAAATGAATTTCAACTAAAAATTTGCATTCAGATAAATTTCCTCTAGATTTCCTCAGATGTGCTGATTTTTCTGGGACCCCTGCAAAAGGCACATTTCTATGAAGACTGAAAATACACTTCCTGCTTCTAAAATAATTAGTTGTCCAGCTGGGTATCTGGCTTCTTGAACTTCAGGCTGATTCTTTATCTTAAGTTTACTGTCTGATTAAGTTCATTATAAGGATTAGAGACTTTCAGGATTCACATTTCAATTCAACTAAACAAAATTCATGGAACAGAAATCAAGCTAAAAATAATGTTTTTTATTTTTCTTCCAGGAGGAGCAGAAATGAAATTTTCTTACAGTCTGCTCCCATTCTTACACAATGGAATGGTTGGAATAGAAATACTACCAAAAAAAGAGCTGACCCTTCACTTACTGCACGCTAAAGCTTGTTTAGGACCTTTGTTCCAGTGATATCTGAATAATGTAATGCTGCTGCTTATTATAAGCCTAAAGCCATCTGAAGCCTGGTTTGCTGATCATTATATACTACAATGCACTCCACGGACCTGATTATGAGATACTGACCTTGTACTGGTCAGAAACAAACCTTACTCAGCATTTTAAAAACACTTTCAAAGAATAATGAGCTTTTTTACAAAAGTTTGCTGTCTTTCCTTTTTCTGAGGAGAAAGGATAATAAAATACATTTAGGTAGCACCATTCAGATGAGAACAGTGTTTTCTAGTCATTTTCTCTGTATGTAAATTGATGACTATTTCAGCCTAAAATATGCTATACTAAAGTATATACCTGTTGAGAGCAAATAACTTGGTACATAATCTCTGCAAAACTGCTACTTTTAAAAAGAGATATAATCTGAAAGGCAGATGGAATTGGCACTTACCCATAGAGTTGCTTACTTTGTGTCTGCCAGTGAGGTAGAACCCAATACTTTGCGATGATACGACTAAATATATAAATCCATAATGTGATGTTTCAACATAAAAAAACTTGAAAAAGGCTTTTGTAATACTTCCTTGAGTTTAGTTGAATCATCTGAATAAGTATATTGTTCCCAAAAGATCCTATGCATCCAATATTATTCTCAAAATCATGTTTGTCAACTAAAAGGAAGCACATTTACACATAAAGCAAATGAAGTCTTAGCAGGCTAATTAAGTAATATTTTTTAGTTTAGACATAATTATTACCAAAATAATAATAATAAAAAACAAAAATGCAGTTTAAATTTTTATTTAAATTCTTAGTTTCCAGCCTTTATCTTGGTGGTATGCTCATGATTTACCTGCTTCTCTGGTCCTAAGGTCCTTCACTAAAAAAAAAAAAATCTACCTTACTAGTTTTTTTTCCTTTCCCAGTCTAGGATCCATTTGGAGTAATTTTAAATATTTGCTGTTGTGCTTTTACACCTTTGCTCTTTCTTCAGTTGTCTGCAGCTGCATTTTACACCTGAATTTACTATATATAGCATCATTTATGATTGTTGGATAGAATATCTTTGTTCTCTTTGGTAATTCTAAAACTAGATTTACATTTCTGTTAATCTCCATTTCGTTGTATAGATAGCTCATCACCTTGAAGCAACTTTTTATGTAAGGTATGGTTGAAAAAGGGTTCTGAGGAAATTCTTGGTACTTAGTTACTATTTTAAGCCATTTTTTTTCCTAACTGCCAAGAAAGTCGGCTAAGTTTGAAGTCATATAACTTTGAGTTGGTTTCTACTGCCCAAAGACACCAAGAATGCTCTTGGAGCTTTTTTAAACTTAACAATAGGACAGGAAAAGGAAACACAATTCAACTTTTCATTTTTAACACGTCTTTCTGTCTTTTCCCTGTTGCATGAACAAAAGCTCATAACAGTTGCAGGAGGAAAAGCAATTTAGGCTCCTTTCTGGGGACATCTTGCTCAAGTAATTTTGGCTTGGATTCTTTAATTTCTGGAATATACCTACTTATCCGGGCTTAAATATCTTCAGAACTGCCTGTTTCTTTCATTTGTCTCTTTTCTGCAAGCGTTTTAACATGTCTTAGATTTAAGATTTCCAGAGAATTGTGCCAATTATCAAAAATTACTCAAAAAGACACCTAAAAAATCACACAAAATATTTCTATTTAACCCTGATTTACAATAATTTAAACACTTGTTAAGTTTTCACCTCTTTTCTGGTTCTGACAATGTAAAATAATGATGCAGAAAGAGTGAAGAACAATATTAAGCAAACCTGCCCCCACAAAATTGCAAGCTCTGTATTGTATTGAAATAATTGATGATGATTTTGTTTAATACCTTCTTACAAGAAAGTATGAAATGAGATTTAGCTATGACTAAGTAGAATCTTTATTTTTCTGAAAGCAAGCAGTCAAATACCAGGAAGGAGGAAGAGGATGAATAGGAATGATAGGAATGGAGGAGCTCTTGTTTTTCTGCATGTGTATTGCTGATCTTTATTTTCCCTTCCTCTTTAGTTTTACCAAGATGTTTTTTGAATTTAAAAAAAAAAAAAAAAGTTGCATGGTTTATGTGATAAAACCTTGCAATCCATGTTAAAGTAGAATCTGAAGTTTGTAGCTATTCTGAGGTGTTTAATTTGTTCCTTATGAAAAAAAAAATTAAAGAGGGGCAATTTTGTTAATTATGATAAGAGTCTAGTGATTTGCACAGAGACGCTTATCTGAAGAGTGTTTTGGTTTGCTATCAAAACTCTAATCTGCTTAGCCTTAGAAAATCTTAGTGCCCAACTTGTTTCTCAGTTCTAATAACCCATATAAATCATTTATTTTACAACTGGGCAATTGAATACTATAGTTATAAGTAGAAAATGGTCTTTCTCTCTTGCAATCAGAACTCAGAGCTTGAGAACTCTGAACTCGTAAAATGATTTCTCCTGGTACTCTTGAGGTTTTGATATATATTTTGTGATGCTCTGATGCCGTGTGCTAAGAAGCAGCAGGCAAGAATTTGGGTGGAGGAAACCAGCTATTGCTTCCATTCCCTCTAGTCCCTTGGAAATTAAAATGCCTTTTCTCTTAAGTCAAGTAGACTGCAGTTCAGTGGAAAGGTTTGAAAAAAATGCTGTAAGACAGTTGTGTTGTATGAGGCATTTTGTTTCCATTCTGCAGGGATAGTGGAGTGGCAAGAGAATTCTGTTAGATTCCACACCAGAAATGTACTCGCAGGCAACACTTACACTCCTTGCTAGGCACTTTTCATCAAACATGTTACTTTCATAAAGTGTATCAGTATATCACATTTTTTTTTTTTTAGAATCAGTTAAAGCTTCAGAAGAAAACATTACCTTGTCCATGAGGGCAGTCAGGAGGATTAAAGACCAGTAGTTGTGATAGCCTGGTTAATGGTCATTGCTCAGTGATAAAGGAGCCATGGGGGTGTCTAACAGTGGGAGCTGCTGCTGAAGACCTGAGTGGAACATGAATGTAGTATATGCAACCACACTTCTACATTTCATCTGTATTTACAGATCAGTCTTTTTACAGACTTTAATGTTCTTTGGAAAAGCCCCCTATATACTTTTTATTTTACTATAGACCCTTGATCTAGTACGTTAAAGGTTTTTTTCAATTGTGTGGAGAGGAATGGTTTAGAAAAGGGTTCTTTTTTGGTATTGTTTTGTTTGCACTCTTTGTTCAGACTATGATCTACGAGAATAAAGCACTCATTATCTTACCCTTCTTTATAATGAAATTCAGTGAAAGATCAATTAATCCCATTAAAGTAACACGTTGCAAGAATGGAATTCTTTCATAATGATTTTATAGCACTGATTGAATACATTGGATTAGATGTGATAACTCCTGAGTATAGTTTTCTTAACTCCTGATTAAGTCATGTGGAAAGCATTCATGCAGTTAATGACACACTAATCTATTCAGGAGGACAGAATGTTTATAGCTAATTTATCAGTGACCTACAGCACTCTGTGAAAACTATGTATCAGTGATGCGCAATGCACAGGAAATGAGCGCCACTATTTTTAGTTTCAGATTAATTTGCTGTGATTATACCATGTGACTCTTCAGTTGCTACTGAAGGCGCATTTTATGGTATGACTGCATGTTCATTTTACACTTTCTCCTCTCTGTTTTTAATTATAGTACCATCATGTGAGTGTATTTGGAATTAGAACACTGTAGCTGTAGGCCAGCAATAGCTTAATTGTTCAAGAGACTACATAAACTAATTGTTGCTAGTGATGAGCTTTCTTTAGAAAAGATTGCATTCCCAGATTGAGGAAAGTCGTAAGTAAATGTGAAGATGATAAAAATAATGATGATAATAATAAAATCAGAAGCTTTCTTACTAAGTTCTGGAATGATATTTAAAATCACTCATATGTTTTCACATTTAGCATTGTCTTTTTCACATTTTCCATTTGACTATATCAATAACAGTATATATCTTCTGATGACTTAAGATTAAATAGTCAAGACAGACTTTGCTGAATAATGATTTTGTGCTTAAAAATGGACATAAGTTTAATTTTTTGGAATTATATAACATAAAATTTGGTTCTTAAAATTATTGAAATAAAGTATTATGAAAGCAATTACTACAGAGATAGCATAAAAAAATAAAGATTAGCAGAGATCACTACAAGTGTTTCCAAAATATGTATTATTGCTGAACAGCAATAAAAAACAAATAATTGCTTAACATTTAGAGATCAACATTCTGCATACCATAATAGAAGCAAAAAATACTTACAAAGTAATTTTTAGGGCAGGCATAATTTTACACTTATTGAATATTTTAACATTTTTAGGCAACATCTTCAGAAATAATAAAAATAGAAGCAAACAATTGTTGGGATTACAAAATATGTATAAAACATTAAAAAAATAATGGCAGACTTGCGGCATAAACAGCAATAAAAAATTATAGTGTTTGGAGAGAGTAAAATCATACTGAGTATATAAATGCTTTTTTCTCTTGATAAACGTAACCAAAAAAAATGCCAGGTGCATTTTTCTAAATACCAGTAATGACAACTCTTAAAATTAATATTTTCAGTCAAAGAATGACACATTTAATGCTAGCTATTGACCTGCTACATTGTCTGAAAAGTTAATGTTACTTGAGTAAGCTATTTTTCGTAGTCATGATCAGCATACATGACCCGGGTATATACGTAGAGGCACATTGCACAGACACATTTTCATTACTAATAGTATCTAGAGGTAGCTTGGTCCTTCCCTTCTTCACCAAAGGCTGTGTATGAGTAGGATGGAATGCAACTAATTCCATTAAAGTGCTACTCTATCACTTGTAGAATATGATGAATTGATACTGTTTACATAGAAATGTTTGGAAGACCAAGACAGTGGCTGTTTTAAGTTAGAGGGGGAGATTAAAGGCTGTATGTGCAACATCGTTTTTCCATTTGAGCACTTAGGTTCTTCTGTATGAAACTCCAGAGTAGATGAGACCTAAGACCAGAAGTTGCAGTTGTAGTATAAATTAAAAAGCCAGAATGGAATAATGGGATGAAACAACACAAAAATAATGGGATGAAAAAACACAAAAGTATTCAAAGATACTGAATTAATTTCTTCCTTTTGGTATAAAATACAAGAAACTAATGAAATATAATTTTCTTAACTACATAGAAAAGGAGCTGAGTTTCATTGAATTTATTGTTATATCACATCAAAAAAAAGCAACAGAAGGGGAGGTATGCGCACAGTCAAAGGACAAGGGGGGCTAGTGAGGGAATTGGGAAGCCGGATGGCAGAGGATGCACAAAGGAAAAGGGAGAAAGGTGGAAAGCAAGTGACCTCTGTATTGCAGAAACCTAATCATCTCATGTAAAACCTTTTCTGAAACTCCTCGTGTAACTATTTGTGTGAGAATGAACTTGAGTAAACTAAAAATCAGCATCAGTGGCATCTTACATTTCTCACCAGATCTGTTATTCTTTCTCCTCTGATATGCGTTGCTGCTGTCTTTAAGGGAATTAATTTGTCACTGATATCTCCTCAATTGTCTGCCAGTTCCTTCTCTACATGGAAGACCTCTTCAGTAATAGCTGTTCTTCAGGTGAATGCTATGCCTAGCTATCTCAAGTGTCATACATTGCTTCCTTTTCTACTCCAGATTTTGCTTCTTCCAATTTTCAGTTCATTTCCATCCTATCACTATTTTCTGCAAGGTCAGGCTAACCGATTCAGCTAAACATCAGGATTTCTACTTTCTCATTGTCCTTTGCTTTTATCTCTAGCATTTTTGACTGGGAAAATGTTTCTATTCATAAAATGCACATCACTGGGAAGGTCTGGTCAGAATCTCTTGGGAAACCACACTTGAGCTGCTTATGAAGAGCTATAGTCCCTGAGAAGGACCCAGAGTGCAGCAGGGGAAAAGTGTGAGGAGGACAGAGCAGCAAGAGAGGAGTTGTGATGGACGAGCCACAAGCCCCAGTCCCCAGCCCTTCTCTGCCACTTGGAGGAAGGGGAGTTGGGAATGAAGGAGTGCAATTGTGGCTGGGAAAAAGAGGATTTGGGGAAGGTATTTCAGCTTTTGTCTTTGTTTTTCACTGTCCAAACCTACTTTAAGGGGCAATAAATTAAATTAATTTTCCAAAGGTAGTCTGTTTTGCCTGTGACACTAATGCATAAGTGACCTCTCTTTCTTCATCTTGACCCAGGGTTTTTTTGATGTTTTTTCTTCCTCCATCCTTTTGAAGAGGGGAGTAAGGAAGGGGCTGGGTGTGTATCTGTCAGCCAGCCAGCATCAATCCATCACATGTCCATAAGATCTGTTACCTTCTACGTATGGTGGCTTCCTGACATCAACTTGGTTGAAACTGATGCACAAGTTGCTGTTGCAGTGGAAGTGTGGACTAGTTCAATTGAGAGCTCTTTATAGGTGGAAAGACAGTTCAGTGTTTGGACTGAATTCTGAGTCCAAACCTGATTCTGAGGCTTCCCTGCCTTTAGTCAAGTCACTTGCCTTCAACAAAATTACTAGGTTTTAGGGCTTTCACTGTGTTTTATTAGTGCTGCTTACAAAGCTTTGCTGTGTAAGAATGAAAATCAGTCACAGAATTTCCCTGATATTTGTTAAATTTACAATAACTGACGGACCTTCACTGTTGTAACAGGGGGAGGACCCTGGATCTCTCACTGTTGTCAGACAGGCATATTTTCCTTACAAGCCTAGCTGAATAAAACACTGTACTTAATTTCTATGGAATTTCAATTCTGCATCAGAAAAATGTAAAAATTGTCCTTAGATGCATGTTTTACAGTAGTTTTCCTATTCCTTTCCTCTTACTGATTTGGATTTCTGAACAAATGCAGCAAACATACTGGAAGAACCCCTGTCATCTTGAAGGAACCTAGGATCAAGACCTTGCTGAGGGATGTGGGTATCACGAATATGTGAATGGTCGTGTGGGCACTGTTAATTATAGACCAAAGTGATTTGAAATTAATTTCAATATAGTCTCATTTGTCAGCTATAACCTCATAATCTTGTAAAATGTGGACACTCATTCTTTGAGATGGAGGGAAAGAGAGGAAAAGTCCAGGTGCCAAATTGCAGGTTACATATAACAAGCCCTAATGTGAAATCTTCTTTCTTTAAAACCTATAATATTTGTCATATTGTTTGGAAAGATTTTTTTTTGCTGCTCTACTCAGGAATAGTTTTCCACATTATACAGCTACAAGGTCTTATTAATAACATTAAGTGCTATACAACTTGGAGCAAGACTAGTATTCATATAGCTAAATTTAGTTATAGAGCTGCTGTTGGGAGTTGATAAGCTAGAATTACATCCTTTTTATTTGTCTGCCATTTAAAAATATTTTAGAGGATTATTAAGTTCATAATCAGTTATCCATATGGGATTTAGGTCTTGTGGCTAAAGTGCGATTTCATACTTGACTATCTTTGTTTTCATAGACAATATGCCTCATAAATGTAGCTTCTAATGAAGCAACTTTAAAAAAAGTGACAAACTTCCAAAAAAAATTGTTGAGATTCAACTTTTAAAAATAAAGACTCTTCAATATACTCTGTCAAATAGTGCAAAAATAAGATAGGCTATAATTAAATGTCCAGCATTCCCAATTGCATGAAGAACAGTAACAGTTCATGCAATGTTTTCTGGAACAGCTGCCTATTTTAACTGTATAAATTGATGCCTTTGATAGAGATGTGCAAAGAGTTTTCTTGGGCAGAGAATTTCTGGCATGTGAAACCTCTTTATCACATCTCATAAAATCTGCCAATGATGTACATCCTTTCTTCTTGCTCTGCCCCTCCTACCCCTTTAAGGCATTTTCATAAATGTAACTCTTTAATAAATCATATACATTTCCATTACCGCTACTGATAGCAGCAGGTGTTCCAGAGGTCAGCTATTTGAGTTTTCTTTTGTGACTCATTTGTTTGCTGCCTTTCTGAGACAGACTGATAGCAGACCATGCCACAGGGACAAGTGATGGACCTGTGAATTCCGTAAGATTACTTGGCAGATGTCATGCCCACTTCAGATTGTCTGAGATGCTGTGGTATTGTCCATGACTTTTTTTGTATCTCAGTGAACAGCCCCAGTTTGAGGACCCTTTGAAGTGGGCACAGCGAGGAAGAGAAGGCATGTTAAATTATTGTTTTCCTGATATGTAATATGCAAAATAGGGCAAAATAAAGAGATTGTACCCACAATGATCCCTAGTAATGCAGTTTTGCCTGAAGTTTCAGTTCCTTTTCAAGACTTGATTTAAATAAATGCATGCTAGTATTCTAACATAGGAAAAGAGGGTGTAATTTTTGCAGAACATACAGGGGAAGACTAAAGCCTGCTTACATAATACTCTTCCAGGTTATGCACTCACAGTCTGATAAGATTTACTCACAGCAGACATATGCTGCCCCTCAACCTGCTATAATAGAATCCGTATAAGCTCTTTTCTGAGGTGGAAGAATTAATTATGTCCATGTCAATTTCTAAAAGAATCTGTGATTCCATTCAGCTTTGTTTGACATGATTATAAACTGACTTTTCAGTTTTAGAGCCTCTCAAAAAGACTGTCATAGCTGTATGATCTCCTTATCAGTTCAGGTCCTATTCTTAAAATTGTTATTAAAGCAGATCAAGGCTACTCTGTTGATAAAGGCCAACCTGCCTACTTATTAAAACACTGTTCTGAAATAAGGAGGAATTCTTTATTACTCATTTTATTTTTTGTTTAGTTTGTCTTTTTCCCTTTCACAAAATACTAAAATGCTAAAGCTTTCTCCTCCAGAGTTCTGACCAGTTCTAAGTTAAGAACACAATTTATTCATTTATACTAATAATTATACTAATAATGGTCATTGGTTATAAGTAGGTGGTGGATTAAGTTACCACTAGTAAAGGTTCTAGACTGGTCTAGAACAAATATTTATTCATTTCCAGTGAATAAATAAGTTCAGATTTAGCATTTGTTGTCTCTGGAAGATAAAACAAATTGGCTATTTGTCTTCGCTAATGTGGAATTTCTCAAACTGAGATGGAGGATAAAGCAGTCTAAGAGAAGAAACCCCTGACAATATTTTCTACAATTTCTTGTCTTGAATTTGTGCAGGGGTTATACTGGAAAACAATTCTCTTGATTTTATTGTGGCAATATGCACAGGTAAATTAATAATATTTTGGGCTTCATCATCAATAAATAGAACCATGTTGATACTGCTCCAGCATGGATATATTTCATGCATACTGAAGCCTGGTTGTAAATCTGATCAAAGAACATTCTTTACATCAAACTAAAAATAAATCAATAAACAAGTCTCACAAGAAAGAAATTGGCTGAGTTTAAACCATAGAACCACCTTCTAGAGAACTGGTTTGTTGGGTTGTTGTTGGGTGGGTTTTTTTCATGTATTTTTTTTTAATTATTATTTAAATGCCACTGTCTGCTGCTCAGATCTTTGCTTTAATACTGAAGCCATGGCTCCTCAGATAAAAAAAATTCTTATTACATGCTGTTGTACTTTGTAGTATGAATGGTAGGTGGGCTAGAAGAAAAATTGAGGTTATGAACCCTTGTGTATCATTTAGGTCTGAAACAGAAATTTTCAGGAATGGAAAGTTTTCTTCCTAATCGGAATGCTTGCACCGTAAATTCTTTAGCACAGACATTTAAAGTATCAAAGCCATATGATTTTAATCTTAATTTTAGGGGTTTTTTTATGATCTGTAAGGAAAATGCAGGTATCTTGAACAGTTAGCTCATTTTATTTGAAGGTCAATGGTGCAGATGACAATGAGCAGCAAATATTACCTAGACACTGGAAAAAGATAATAATGTCATTTTCCTCATTGTACTTGGTTTGTGCAGCAGCAGAATTTGCAAGTATATGTGGCCTTTACAGGGAGAAACATATTGTTTTTAAAATATGCTGAATAGCTGCTTTTAGCTGCTGCTGCTGTTTGTTTTTTTTTTTTTATTTTTTTGTGGTTTTTTTTTTTTTTTTTTTTTGTTTGGTTTTGTTTTTGTTTTTTTTTTTGTTCAAGCTCTCTTTTTTTCAGTCCATAACTAATGTGAATAGAGAAAAATAAGCTCTGGATATTTTATAACGTATCTTTTTAGAAGGTAAAATAAGGTATCACGTGTTATCTAGCTGCAATTTCTGTTAAGGTGTCTATACCTTTAATTATTTTTGACCATGTGTCTTATTTTTGTCACTCTGGAAATATGGAATCATGTGTCTCAGTATGCAGACAACTTCTTTCTTATTCTTACAAAAGCTTGGCAAATACGAGGCCATTTCCTTTTAGATGGCATAATGCAACAAAACATAATTATGTGAATTGAAGGACATTTGCCTTGTTTTAAAAGGCCACTGACACAGCTCCTGCCTGTCGCCCAAGAGGCTGTGGTCATGTAAGGAACACGTACAAAACATGAATCAATTATGGGTCAAGATGTGGCTCAGGTGTGCTAACTCTGATTTGACCTTGCTTACATCAAAGCCTGAAAGCCTTCTGGAACTGAAACCAGACCTTCAATCATCCTGCATTTAGTGACTAAAAAGTATAAGAAGCGCTAAGCCAACAACACTAAGGTTGGTGATTACTGCATGAGGTCCGGTTGTTACTTTCAATGCCCCACTAATATATAATATTGTGATTGCGGCCTGTTCAGAAAGTTTTCCAAATGGAATTCTGATTGTTATGCTTTTCCATGCTTTTGGGAGAGAGAACTGGAACTGGAGAATATGAAAAAAGCTGTTTTGATAATGTTAGTTAATTCTGTTAAAAGTAGTTTACAGGTGGGCTGTTTGGGAAGGGATTTATTTTCTTTTTTTCTTTTTTCTGAAAAACTCCATTGCATCCATGCAGCAGAGCATGGAAGGGTATTTAATATATATTCTATATTAACAAATTCAATATGCCCATATATGTTTCTGGGCACTGAATAAAGGGAATGTCCTCCATCTGTAGCAGCAAACTGCTGCCAAAATAGACAAGCTTCTCATAAACTGCTTATGTGCTGAACCATGCCCATCTGGAAGAGAGTGAGTAGATGCAGATCAAAAGCTTGCCAGAGGTTGTTGATTGGCAGACAGTGCCAAACAGCTGATATAGAGCGTTGTCTCTAATTCTCTCTCATGCTCCCCGAAGTAGCCAGCTTCCTCAGCTACTTTGTGCACAGCCATAGCAGATCTATCTCACTACGATCTCTAGCAGTTACTCCCTCCTCTTGCCGTCTGGGGGGG